>JARJHM010000022.1:0-232500 GCA_033356055.1 Carex pumila
AGATGAATCTGGATCATAAAAAACAGTGATATTCAATAAATCCAAAAAAATAGTAAAACATTTCCAAAAAAGGTAAAATTTGGTCTTCAAACACATATTAATATGGAAAAGATGATGAATGGTTCGGATTGACCTGTTAGGATTTTGAAAAGTCAAATATTGAGCCGTAGTATGGGAGGCCTCTTAGTTACCCATAGCATATTAGCCAAATCCTGTATATATATATATAGAGAGAGAGAGAGAGAGAGGTAGGCTAATATACAATCGATTGTTCCTAGCCTCCCGTGCAACAAAGTCGTTTGTCGATTTTTAAAGTCCAAATGATCGATCCAAACCATTAGATGTGATCTCCATATTAAAATGTGCTAGGAGACCAAATTTTATATTTTTTGGAATTTTTTTTACTATTTATTAAGTCACTTTGAAAATCACTGATCCAACGGTAGCTTCTGATTTTACTGTTTGGTTAAGCCACCATTGGATTAGCAATTTTCAAAGTAGCTTAATAAATAGTAAAAAAATTCCAAAAAATGTAAAATTTGGTCTCCTAGCACATTTTAATATGGAGATCACATCTAACGGTTTGGATCGATCATTTGGACTTTAAAAATTGAAAAACGACTTGGTTGCACGGGAGGCTAGGAACAATCGATTGTATATTAGCCTACCTATATATATATATATATATATATACAGGATTTGGCTAATATGCTATAGGTTGCATAGAGGTCTGTCATGCTACGGCTTAATATTTGACTTTTTAAAATTCAAACGGTCGATCCGAACCGTTCATCTTGTTCTCCATATTAATATGTGTTTGGAAATCAAATTTTACATTATTTGGAAAACTTTTACTGTTTTTTTAGATTTATTGAAAATCACTGTTTTTCAGACAAATCTGGACCATAAAAAACAACGATATTCAATAAATCTAAAAAAATAGTAAAACATTTCCAAAAAATGTAAAATTTGATATCCAAACACATATTAATATGGAAAAAAAATGAATGGTTTGGATCGACCGTTTGAATTTTGAAAAGTTGAATATTGAGCCATAGCACGGGAGGCCTCTATGCAACCCATAGCACCGTAGCCAAGTCCTATATATATATATATATATATATATATATATATTCATATATTTTAATTTATTTTTACATAATGACATAATTAACAATAGTTTTTTTGACTTTTTCACATAAATTTTAATTAAAATACAATCAAATTATCAAAACCACATGAAAGGATTGCATGGCCACATTTTTAATTTGCATATGCACTTTTTTATTCTGCATGACCGCATATTCGGACTGCATATGTGGCCACATGGTCAAAATCGCATGGAAAAACCGCATGGGCATTCTGAGCACGGCTGCCGACCGTATACGCATATGCAGCCAGGGGCGGATCTACTGTAGCATAGGGGGGGTCAGCTGCCCCCCGCTGGATTTTCAAAAATAGTGTTAAAAATATGTTTTTCGGACCTCTGCCCCTCCCTGGAATTCAAATTATCCCCCTGTAGCCCATTCTGGAATTCTAATAGATAGAACGGAGCCAATATAAACTCTAAGCGAAATAAATTAGCGAAGCCCAAATAGGTGCTGATCCCAAATATCGAAAATTAGTTGAACCAAAATGTTTTTATTTTTTTTTAATTCAAAGGCAGAGGCTGCCAAGTTGAACCAAAATGTTGAATTGTTGATTTTTTCAAGTAATTTAGGGTTTTTATTATATTGATTGGTATTTTTTTTGTTATGTTGAATTATACCCGATAAGCTATTGGGTTTGAACCCGATAAGCTATTTGCATCCAATTATTGCCCCGCCCTGACAAAAATTCTGCGTCTGCCCCTGTATGCAGCCATATTTTAAAACACTGATATTTATAATAATATGAAATGGACTTAAGCGGACCCCTAATAATTAAAACAGTTGGGCACACAATATGTTATATTTTGGATTTCGAGACGAAAAAAAAAAATGTGCCGAGTTTTCTTTTTTTTTTTTCTTTCTGGTAAAAAAAAAGTGTTGTATTTACAATTTGGGTGTGTTCGATTTTATTGTCACTTGGAGGACAGAAAAACACAACTTTGAAATTGATTACACCCAAAGAGCATGTACATATAATACACAGTTTGAGTCATGTAAAACTGTTCTTCTTAAAGTAATTCCATAAATTCGTAATAATATTTAGAACACAGATATGATTCGAGATCCCAATTTCTGCAGAAAAAAAAAATTCAATAATTGTAATTTTATACACATCTTTATATCGAGAGTATTAATTTGAGATATTGGTGGATAACCAATGAAAAACATAACTAACAACTTATGTATTATCCATTTATGAATCCAATCTGCCTAATCAGTATTCTCCAATAAGAGTCATATTTCATAAAGCTTGTGGGGTTATTATTACAAGTCTCATAAGAGAGAAGAAAATACTGATAAAAGAAAACTTCGAACATGTCAACACTATCAGTTGGTAAATTTTTAACGATTGCATTTTTTTTATATAATGCCACTATTTAATATTGTCAATACTATGAAAAACACTTTTATGCTTTAATTTGTTCCTTGTTCACCTTCTGTACGAACATTTTTATTATGAGTAAATCATAAAAGAATGGCTGGACAATTTAAAAAGGTAGTAAAGCAGTTAATACGGAAAGAAATTGGCTGTTATTCTTTTTTGTCATCCAATCCATGATCTTCGTCAAGATTTGTGTATGATAAAAGTTGAATAGTTAGATGAGAAAAATTAGGTTCCTATTATTTCAAAAGAATAATAGTAGATTCGTACTCGGTTAATACATCCTTTCTCATAAATCATTGTTACTTGTAGGGATGTAAATGATCGGATATGGATTGGATAGTGGTTTTAATATATTCGTATCCGTTATAATTTTTCGGATACGGATACGGATAGTCTCGGATACAGATACAGATCGGATATCAGACAGATACGGATATTTTTCATAATTAGCTTGTAAATTACAAAACATCTATTATATTATTAAAATATTAGTCACTAATTATATCATAGTGTTATATTGTTCATCAAAATATATATCTACATGCCATTTAATAAATTATTTGTCCAACATGCAATTTAAAAAATCAATTTAAGAATATATATCACATTTGTTGTCATTTAAAAGTGTAAATGGTAGAATACAGATAGTTAAAGCTCTTGCCTTATTTGTATCCGTTATAATTTTTTGGATATGAATATGGATACGGATCAAATAATTTTAGTGCTTTTCCGTTTACACCCCAGTTACTTGTACCCAGACTGCGCATAAAGTAGTTACAGATGCATGGATTATGGTCATATTGTTGGTACGAGATGCCATAGGAGGATGGAGAACATTGAGTGGAGGAAAATAGAAAGGAAGTTGGGAAATGTCTTTAATTGGTTTTCCAATTACTCATGACCAGACAAATGAAGAAGCAGAGCATCAGGGAAGGTCCGAGTCTAATTAGGGTTTTTTTTTATTCATTATTTTAAATAGGTTTTGAAGGATATATATGGCTCAGATTTTAATCTATTGTTTTTTAGGTTTATAGTTCTGTGAATCCTTAGTTTTCTTTCTAGGTTGGAATGGTGGCTTGGATGCCAATTTGAAAATTAAATGAAATGAATGGTGAAAAACAGGGCTAGTTCAGAAGATTTTGGGGATTGGGGTGGGAGAAAAATTGGACCCGGATCATTTTTGCAGTTTTAAAGTCGAAATAGTTGATCCGAACCGTTCAATATGATATCCATAATAAAGTGTGTTTGGAGACCAAATTTTCCTTTTTTTTTTTTGAAATTTTTTACTATTTTTTGAGATAAATAAAAAATTCATTGATTTAGAAGATACTAAACCATAAAAAACAATGATTTTCTACCTATCTTAAAAAGTAGTTAAAAAAAACCCCATAAAATTAGGTCTTCAAACACGTTTTAATATGGATATCATGTTGAAGATTTGGATTGACTATTTGGACTTTTAAAATGCAAAAACTATAAGTGTTGAACTACTTATGGAAGCGATTAGGGGTGTTTATCGGTTCGGTTTGGTTTCAACTGAACCGAACTAGGCAAACCAAACTTATAATTTGGTTTCAAAAATAGAATTGTACCGAACCGATTTAGCGTTGCAATCGAGCTGAACTAATGTTTTATTTTGGCCTGTTCGGTTTCTTCAGTTCAAACCGAAATATAATTTTTTTTTTATTTAAATCAATTGATTTATAATAAACCAAAGTATATTAAGAAATAAACCATGGTATTAAAAAATAAACTGTGATATTAAGAAATAAACCAAATTAAGTATTTAAAGCAATGATTCATAAATAAATCAGGGCAGTTCGGACCAAATTCATAATATATAAAAATTCGGTTGGTTCAGTTATTTCGGTATTGAAAATTTTCAAACCAAACCGAACTGAAGTTATAATTCGGTTTTAAAAAGCAAGCGGAACCAAGCCATTAAACCCAAAAAACCAAACTATTTAGTCAAAACTAATTCGATTTGGTTCAAAACTGACTAAACCGGACCCAACGAGCACCCCTAGAAGCAATTAGCTAGTCTGATTTTTTATTGACATGCCAATAAATCATATCTATTTATAAAAAAATTTGAGACCTTTATTTATACACAATTTGAGCTTTAATATTTTTTTATTTTTAATATATACAAACTTTTTTTTTCGGGGAACCCTTGAATTTTGAGGTCCAACGCGGTCGCCCTAGCTACATAGTACCAAGGCCAAGCCTGGTGAAAAATTATGTAAGCATTTTTCCATATTGTAGACCTAGCTAGCAGGGTGGATTTTTACCAACAATATTTTTCAACTAATTTGTCCAAGTTGGTCGTATAAACAAAAAATGACAATTTATAACGGTTTGGTGACAACAAACGTCTTATTAGTCAATTAGATGGACTAAACGGCTATCTTCTACATCACTAGTTTGTACAAAGTGCCAAGGTGACTCCAGCTTAAATGTGACTGTGCGGGCACGCTCAGACGATTGGAAGATAAGGCGCAATCATGCAATTAAGGCATCAGCTGCGAGGTACGCTTTGCATATTCCTGTTGGAAAATCTGGCTACGCCCCTCGTATATACATGATATATAGCTATAAGAAGTGTGGTAGAAGATGAATGATTAATTTAAATAATAATTTCAAATCCTGCTATTTTTATTCTGAAGTGCAGTCTGGTCTGTCTGTCTTTCAGATTCGTGCAAGTGATTCAACCCAATCAAATTTTTTAGTCAAATTCTCTTTAATTAATTAATTAATTATAACCATAATTTTAAACCTCATCAATTCCTTAATATCATCGAATTTAAAATAGTGAGAGGGATGGTGTTCTCCGGAGTTTTAGAGGCTGTTCGGCCACAAATGGAATTGTAGAAATGAGTTGGATTTTTTATACATCCCAAAAAAATTTTCTACGTCTGTTCGAATGTCAGACTTCATTTTTTTCCTAACCAAGTCGCAGACTCGAAGATTTTTTTTTTTTTTTTTAATATGTACTCTCTCCTCTCTTGTTTTTCATCATTGTACTACACACTTGTACTCCATGAAAGAGACATAGGATATATATAACTAGTTCCCTTGTATTTTATTTTTACTAGTGGGACTAACTGATGCAACGGATCCTAGCACTTTTTTTTTAATTTTAATTAATCATTCAATCAATAACAAAGCTAGTTGGCCTACGCTTCCATATGGAAATAATTGAGTGCATCTTTGTATGTGTACATTCATCCATGGTTGAAGAATGACAAAAATATTTTTTATCAGAAAATTTGAATGCACACATTTCACATATTTTATAATATACTTTTTATATGTTCATTTTAAATATTTTTAATTGTTATTTCATATTGGTCTGTATTTATTTATTACTTATTTTATTGTATTTATTTTAGTAAAAAAAAATTAATTTATAATACTATTTATATGTTCATTTTTTGTAAATATTTTTAATTGTTATTTCATATTGGTCTGTATTTATTTATAAATAATCCTTATTTTATTGTATCCATTTTAGTAATATTATTTCAAAGTAATGTTTCATCTATTTAATGTTATTATTTAATTGTATTATTATAATTTTATTAGTATAATAACAAATATTGTAGAAGAAAAATAAGATTTTCTACAACTAATTCTACGGTACAACCAAACACGTATTTTATCATGTTCTCATAGTCACTCCGTACTTACTCGTATTCATGGGTTTCCACATTTTTAAAAGTGGGTTCTCATCTCCATCAAATTTCATTCCACACAATTCCGTGACAAATGAGCAGGTCATTAACAGAAAACTAGACGAAGGAAAAAAAGAAAAAAAAAAAACAGCCATCGACAGGAACTACGATACTTAAAGCTGGCACCTCTGATCCATGCGATGCACACCTGACTTATATGAATTCTGTTGACCTCCCTTTCCTATCATTCTTCAATATTTGATCACACACTAGCTCTCTCTTGATCTCCACCTCCCTTTCTCCATGTCTCACTTTGCGTTTTCTCTTTCTTTTGTTGCACTCAACAATTCATGGCAATGGCAATGGCAATGCACACGAGAGTTTATATCCCCTGCATTACCTCATCTTTCGAGGTTGAATCTGAACCGTTGGATAGCCAATGTGTCCACACTAGTGAAAAAACATGAATCAGGATCGGCCTATCTGGATCGGTTATATGAAACAACCGATACTAATACCTATCTGGATCGGTTTTCTAAACAAAACCGATCCTAAAAACTAGTTAGATCGGATTTTTTAGTCAACCGATCCTAGTTTGTGAACTATCAAGATCAGTTGTTCTAAAAAACCGATCATAATAGTTAAACTATTAGGATCGGTTGTTTAGTAAAACCGATCCTGATACTATCAGAATCTGTTGTTCTAAACAACCGATCCTAATAGTTACAATTTTTTTTTCAAAGCTGGTTCTGCAAAAAAAAAAAAAAAAATCAGGGTCGGTTTTTGATAAAAAACCGACCCTGATTTTTTTATTTTTTATTTTATTTTTTTTGCAGAACCAACTTTAAAAAAAAAATTGT
This sequence comes from Carex pumila, assembly GCA_033356055.1. NCBI lineage: Eukaryota > Viridiplantae > Streptophyta > Magnoliopsida > Poales > Cyperaceae > Carex > Carex pumila. The sequence continues at coordinate 7,070 of JARJHM010000022.1, forward strand.
ATTAGGATCGGTTTTATTGCTAAAAACCAATCCAGATAGTTTTTTTTCTTTTATTTGGAAAATCTTTTCATATGGTTATGTTTAAATAAGTATTAAAAATTACATATTAGAAATAGAAGTTAATTATTTAATAGAAATTTTATTTAATTTTTAAATTCTACTTAAATAATATTAATGTAATTTATATTATTAAAATTTATGTGATCATCGTAGAGTTGATTTGGCCATACAAGCACAAATAAATAATTTTTATGTTTTTCACATTTTTCTTAATATTTATCCGTGTACATGCATTACCAAATAAATAAATAAATAAATGGTAGCCGTTTGATGGTTGATAGATCATCAATATGAGTGGGGTTTACCTCAGTGATGTTTCTCATATAAAGTATTAGGATCGGTTTTATATAAAAAACCGATCCTAATAGTATTTTTTTTTTGCCGAACCAACTTTGAAAAAAAAATAGTATCAAGATCGGTTTTTTATAAAAAACCGATCCTAATACTTTATATGAGAAACATCACTGAGGTAAACCCCACTCATATTGATGGTCTATCAACCATCAAACGGCTACCATTTATTTTCTTTTATGTTTGGTAATGCATGTACATGGATAAATATTAAGAAAAATGTGAAAAATATAAAAATTATTTATTTGTTTTTGTATGGCCAAATCAACTCTACCATGATCAATTTTGTACAATTTTATTATTATTAATGACATCAAATTGTTAAATGGAATGCAGACCGTTCATTTCTGTATAATCATCCAACGGTGGGTCTGTAATTAAATAACATGTAATAATTTTTAAAATGATCAAGATATAACATGGAACATTAATAACGTAAAAGTCCCGAAGGTCCGACAACTGTAAGTCTTGATCCAACGTAAACTATTTACGGCCGTGCGATGTTGCTATATTGTTTTGCTTTGATGAACTAGTAATTGAATCCCGAATTGTATCAAATTTTATAATGGTGAAATTAATATAACATTCTTTCATTTTAACGGTTCCAATCGACCAAATGCTAATGTTCGTATTCGTTCCTTCACAACCCCACACAACAAGGGTTCAAGTCCTATGTATATTATTATATGGCATAAGTCATTGATGCATTATGCATGATTGTATAAAAAAATTCAATAGTCAAAATGACTTCAAAATGAAATATCAATGTCAAATAATTAATTATATTATCACATAAATTTTAATAATATAAGTTACATTAATTTTCATCAAAATTACATTAATGAAATATCAATGTCAAATAGTACCTATCTGCTGTTTAATATTATTTAAGTAGAATTTGAAAATTAAATAAAATTTCTATTAAATAATTAACTTATATTTCTAATATGTAATTTTTTATATTTATTTAAATATAACCATATGAAAAGATTTTCCAAATAAAAGAAAAAAACTATCTGGATCGGTTTTATTGCTAAAAACTAATCCAGATACTATCAGGATCGGTTTTTAGCAATAAAACCGATCCTGGTACAATTTTTTTTTTCAAAGTTGGTTCTGCAAAAAAAAAAAATAGGGTCAGTTTTTTATAAAAAATTGACCCTGATTTTTTTTTTTTTTTTGCTTTTACAGAACCAACTTTGAAAAAAAAATTGTATTAGGATCGATTTTATATAATAAAAAACTGATCCTGATACTATTAGGATCGGTTCTTTATAAACAACCGATCCTAATGATAACTTCCTATATAACCAGCTTAGCTAGGGTTCTTCTTATTTTCATTTCGCGCCTCTCATTTTCAATTTAGTGTCTCTGTCTCTGTCTCCGTATCTCCCTCTCAAATCCTGAGTACCCTGTCTCTCTCTCTCTCTCTCTGTCTCCGTTTCTCCCTCTCCTTCGTGTCTCTCTCTCTCTTTCTCTCCGTCTCTTCCTCTCAAATCCGAGCCTCTCGCATCTCCGACTCGATTGTGCCAGCTTTTAATTTTTTTTTTATTTCAAAAATTAATTAATGGTGTTTGTATATTGTTTTACAGTTTTGAGGACATCTCTCTCAAGTTACTTAATCATCCGGCCGATCAACTATCATGGTATTAGTTTTATCTAATTTTCTCATTATTATACTTTTAAAACACATTTTTTTTGTATTTTTATTGGAAAATATTTTTCCATCTAATTGTTACCTTTGTTTTTGTTTTTAGGGTCTTTTTTAATCTTAAGTGATGTGATTGCAAAAGAGGTAATTATTGATTTTTTTATTGTTGTGCTTTACATTAATTGCATAAATGTGTATATTGCATAAATGTGTGTTAATTGAAGAAATAGCCCAATTAGTCACTTGTATGTTTGTTAATTAATTTTTTTTTGGATTTAAATTTCTTGTTATAATATGTAATGCTTCACAAAACTTTGTATGAAGTACATGAATTTTTTGTAATAGTTTAAGATGTGTATGATAATTAATTTAGAATGTGTATATGATATTTAATTGATTATTGCTTCTTACTGTCCAAAAAAAAAAAATTTAGGATGCTGGCCAGGAAAATATATATGGAAGCTGGTCAAATAAATAAAAATATTTTTTTTAGCTTCAATAAAACATCAGGATCGGTTTTATATAAAAATCGATCTTGATAGTACGTATCTGGATCGGTTTTTATTCAAAAACCGATCTAGATATGTAATTTGAAAAAAAATCAAAAATACTATTAAGATCGGTTTTTATATAAAAACCGAACTTGATATGCAATTTTTAATTAAAAAAAATTCAAAAAAACTATCAAGATCGGTTTTTATATAAAAACCGATCCAGATACGTACTATCAAGATCGGTTTTTATATAAAAACCGATCTTGATAGTACGTATCTAGATTGGTTCTTAGTCAAAAACCGATCTAGATAACAACTATTAAGATCGGTTTTGTTAAAAAACCGATCCTAATAGTTTCTATTTGGATCGGTTCTTTAAAAAATATAAAACCGATTATGATAGTATCAGTATCACCTTTAACAGGATTTGTTGGATTCCGATACTGATATGTGTATATAACCGATCTTGATTTCATATTTTCCACTAGTGCCAGTATTGCGTTTGTGGTCCCACACTTCAGTGCAAGAAAAATATAAATGACTACGGGCAGAACATCTGACCGGGTCCCATAGCAACCCAACTGACAGATTTTTTTTTTTTTTTTTTGAAAGATATTTGACCGATTTTTTCATTAGGTTATTCGCTCCCAATTACGAGCAGATCGTAACATTTTACGATTCTACGCCAAGGATACAAATTTAATTGGTCTTTCTTTAATGATAAGGAAAATATTATTTAAATGTTTGACTCAACCAAATTAAATAATTGAACCGACATCAGAGAACAGCTAGTTAGACACGGATTAGCATTAAACTACCAATCAATTTCCCTACCGGAGATGCATGGTCAGCGTTTCGGAAACAATAGATTAGCATTAAATTACCAAAATAACCACTTCCAAATTTTAATAGTTTTTTTAAGAAAAAAATGTGAAAATTTAGTTCCCAGATTCCAATTAATAATAACACTAGTAATATCAAAATTACAAAAACTACAGATACAATAACAGACATTAAAGAAAGCAATAGAAGATAAAAGAAAGCAAAAGAAAAGAAAAAAAAAAAAAGGGTATGCTAATATGCATATCTACAATCCTAGAACATGATTAAACAGCAAGGTAATTCTCTCGCTATGCTATTTCAAACCAACTGTGTTTCCTATGCAATTTCTATCGTCAAGAGCACCTCTATTTTGTTCAATTTTTGGAAAAAAAAAACAAATTCTGCATCTTTCTCACCATATGACAAAGTATATTATCCATGTTTTCTGTTTAGTGAGCAAATCTTTTTCCTATCTGAGAAACATGTAATTATTATTAGGGGCAATTATTATTATTATTAGAGAAAATTAGTTATTTGTCACTCTAAAATCTTCAAATTGTAAAAATATTATTCTGAAATTTGAAATTGTAAAAATACTACTCCAAACTTCATTAATTTGTAATTTTGCCACTCCAAATAATTAATGACTAAAATACCCTCACTTCTTCTCCAGCCTCCTCTTCTTATCATGCCATGGCGAAAGGCTGATTCTTGTCTGTTTGTTGTTTTCCGCATCAGATATAAAATTCATCGCTTCAGTTTGACTAATGAATAAAAAAAAATGAGTAGTTGGAAGCTTGCAATTGGTATTTATAGTACCCTCGTGCCTCTGTGCATTTTAAATTAGTCTGTTTGTTGTTTTATATTAATTTTAATTTGAATTAAAATTTGGAGCGATGAATTTTGCTCAACTATGCATTTTTTCCTAGAACAGTGAGATGTGTAAGGTACGAAAAACAACAAATAGATAAGAATCGGCCTTTCGCCATGGCAGGAGAAGAAGAGGAGAAGGGAGGGTATTTTTGTCATTAATTATTTAGAGTGGCAAAATTACAAATTAATGAAGTTTGGAGTTGTATTTTTAAAATTTCAAGTTTCGGGATAACATTTTTACAATTTGAAGGTTTTGGAGTGGCAAATAACCAATTTTCCCTTATTATTATTATTATTATTATTATTATTATTATTATTATTATTATTATTATTATTTTCCCTCGAATATGTGTTCGTTGTAAGAAGTTTTGATAGGTTATATATATTACATGAAAGATTCTTGTAAAAGTATACTTTTGGAAGTTCTTACAGGCCTTTACCAACAAAATTTATGACAACAATTATTCAACTAATAACTTCAGTATATAGTTATGTTTGTTAAGCGGAAATTTAATTCTTTTAATTATTGAAATTTCCTTACTTTACCTTTGTACGTAGTTCACTATTTTTAATATTTCTTGACTCTGTTTCTTTTTCTTTTCTTCTTTCTAAATTATTACATTTTTTATTTAGAGTAAATTATTTTCTAAGCATGTAATAAGGAACAAGACAATTTTGACTGCTTGTTACTAATATTATTATTAATTCCAAGTAGTTACTTGTTCTCTTGGATGTTTCACCCGAATTCCGATAGCTTGCGCATCACACAAATGCTCATAAATGTGCATATATATGTTTTGGTTAACTTCCTTTTTTTATTTTTTAAATTTAAACGGAATCTCAATAGAAATTTCCCCTTTAACCGCTTCAAGCTTGCAATACCGAGTGGCCGCATATTGATAGTTTGTATTATAGATGGTGTGGCTATCCATGTTGTTACACAATACTTGGTCCTCTTCCATAGCTACCACAATAACATTAAAAAGATATCTTATTCGGTTATTATAATTTTTCGGAATTAGAAGTGTTATTATAATTTTTGTGAAACTAGAATTAGATCATTGAAATCCGTACACAGATAGTCACATAGCAAATGCCACGGAAACCAGCTTCATGAATTGCATGCTGGTTCATTAATTGAGACCAAATCAACTGGTAACCAGGGGTTTGAAACTGTTCTAGAATTTTCTTGTTAAATTTTAAGGAATCTCCCATGAAATATACACGCTCATTTTCTTAGTAAATTTCCTCTATAACCGACTATAACATTCTATAAATCAATAGATCCCTCTAAACTCTCATCACAAACTCAAATTAACCACATTCCTCATCTAAAAACACATAAAAAAACTTAAAAACAATGAGCTCACCGGATATAAGAGGACCGAGGAAACCTAAGCCGCATCCAGCATGCCCCGGAAGGAGCCGATGCAACATTAAAGGTTGCATTCACAATGCACGAATCTCGAGGTTCTCGACAGATGGAATTGTTAATATTTAAAATTGTAAAAATGAGTAGGGTATGGATTTTGAAAAATATACCCGAGATACCCTTGTACCCGAGTATATCCGTACCCGAGACGTACCCGTACCCGACTCGGGTATACCCGGGGTACCCGTAACCGCCCGAGTATAAATACACTAATCAGTACCAAAACTCTAATATTAATAATAGAATAATTGTTAATATTTAATAAAGCCGGTCACTACCATGTTTTCAAAAAAAAAAAAATTGCCGAAAATAATATTTAATCTCTCGGATCACTATTCCCAGCAAAAGTGGTAGAAAGTTTTTATGTCATATTCCTAACCTCAATTTGATAGAACAAGTAGCAGAACACAGATCGAAACAAAATAATCAAGAATTTTATTGAAACTGGATTGAAGATACAATAATAGCTAGCGGGGCCAAGGTTCTTGCTCAGAAATTGATAATGTTTCCTTATAATCTGTTTGATACAAAGATCAGCCTTATATAGGCAATCAACTCACAAAAATAACTATCCTTATTATCCTAATTAATATGGTCATGACACGTCAGCTATTCTTGTGATCTGGCCAAACTCTGTTCAATAGTGGATATTTCCCATCTCCAGTTACTGTAGTAGCTGTGTGTCCAGTACTGCGATTCTGGCCCCACACCTCAGTGTATGAAAGATGTAAATGGCCACGGGCAGAACTCTTGTCGGGGGTTCCATTTGAAGTGACGTGGTGCAATCGGGGGGACACTTCACAAATCTTGGCGCCATTTGAAGTGCATGATGCTGGCGCTAGACGAGATGCGTCACTGAAGTTTGGGACCCACCCTGTCATTCCGAACAGATCAAAAAAAAAAAAGAACAACAGGGAGAGAAAAGGAAGAAGTAAGGCCAACAAATATGATAAAGAAACCAAAGAGCCCGTCAATGCGAAAGGAGCTGAATTGACTAAAGAGCCCAAAGAAATAAAAGATGTAGTCCGTGAAGAATTCTGTAAAAAATGAAGCTCAACGAGACAATTGTGCTCGAAGTCCCACCAGACAACTGAGGCAAAAGACATTTTCTACGTAGTTCCACAATTCCAACCCTTTATTTTTTAAAGAGAGTAATATTATCACTCCTTTACATGAGAAATCTTGATATTCTTGATAATTACTATCTTTCTACATGAGAAATACATATTGAGATAGAATTTATATAACTGTCAGTTACGACAGGCTGTGTCTCAAATTACAAATCTTGCATGTAGCTGTATTGAATTAGTTACTTATTTTGTTAGAGCGACAAAATGAGACAATGCAATCTCGATGTTTAAAATAATAGAAAATAGGTGGTATCGACGTACCATTTCCGTCAGAAGAGAAGTTCAATTTTCCCAGAGCACTTACTAATTTTTAAAAAATAAATTGAAATAAAATTCTCCTGTCAACAAATTATGGATGAAACCTCTTGGGGATAAGATCACGCATAAAATACATCTCAACAATTCCGATAGTTAAATCATGAAAAAGATGCTCCTTTTGAAGTAGTTGATCGATACATTCTTGCACTGAAATGGAGTATATATATGTATGCTGAACTTAATGAACTTTGATTGATTCATTGCATTCAAATATGGTTGTTAAAATTGAAATTTATGAGAGAATAGCAGTATTAAAGAATTAATTACTTGCACATGCATGCCTACCCAAATTATAATATGAGATATTGGTGGACAATCAAAGAAAGACTAGCTGTAAAAACATGTCGAGCGTACAATTAGGTCAATTTCACAAATTAAAATTTTCTTATGAAATGCATGATTGATTATTTTAAGCCCTTCATACCAAAATAATATCTACATTTTTGAATTATTTGGCACAATATTGCATACATAAGCGAGTATAGATGAAGTAGAACATGTGCCGAGATAGAGAGCAGAGTATTGTTAAAAATAACTAGTGTATATATTAAGTGGAGATGCATTTCTTGGGGACATTTATCAGAACATCAAGGATTTTTGCATCTTGCCCCCTAATTTCCTTTCCTGGCGCTATGAGCTCCCATATCTATTCTAATTTGGTGACAGCTGCTCCTACTTTTTGTGCTGCTCCAGAAGATTGCAATCTATCTATAATCAGCACCATAATCTTTCTATTAATTATTTGTATATTAACATTCTTTATTAGTTCCAACGGCTATTTAGCCTAAGTGTGTATAAATAGAATAGCTGCTGTACATTGTAAAGTGTAATTTAATAATCAATAAAATCTAGAAATTCCTCTTATCAAAAATTTCATGGTATCAGAGCTGAAAGCATAACAAAAATTAATGGCGAGCCCTCCTGTGAGCACACCTGAGAGCACAGTTGCCATCCCTGCAAATACACACACCTACAAACACTCAAATGTTGATTCATCCTTGCGCCTCTCCACCATGCTACTCAATGGCGATAACTACCTAACCTGGTCGCGTTCAGTGACAATGGCACTTCATGGAAAAAGACTAATTGGTTGGATAAACGGTAAAGTTTCTCTTCCTATATCTGATGGCAAAGATCCAAACTTTGAAAACAAATTGGAAGAATGGCATTCAATTGACAACCTGATTATGACTTGGTTATTGAACTCAATGGAACCAAGCATATCTAATTTGTTTATTCTTTCATTTAGTACCTCAAAAGATATGTGGGAAGGAATCAAACAAATGTATGGTCGACAAAATAACTATGCTCATATCTTCCAATTGAAACAAGATTTAATTAAAATAAAGAAAAAACCAAATCAATCAACTACTGAACATGTTGGATCTTTGAAATCAAAATTAGAAGAACTTGCCGTTTACCAGCCCCCAACAACTGATTTGGGTGAACTACAAAAAAGGGCAGACCAAGAAAATGTTTATTTGTTCTTATCATCTCTTGATTCATCTTTTGAGCACGTAAGAAGCCAAATTCTCCTCTCTCCCGAATTGCCTTCTTTTGCTGGTGCAATTAGTGTGATACAGAGAGAGGAGAGTCGTAGAAGGCTTATGAATCAAGAGAACAACTCAACTGACATTGAAACAGAAAGGAGTGCCCTAACTGCGAGCCATGGTGGAAACCAATACACACCGAGCGGTGATCGCAGCAGGGGAAGAGGAAAAGGTGGCCAAATGCGCAATTCAAAGTGTACTCATTGCAACAGAAATGGACATGATCGAGAAGGCTGCTGGATTCTGCACCCACACCTCAAGCCGAAATGGGAGAAGAAGGGTACTGGAGGTGGTCGGGGCGGTTCAAATGTTGCAGCGCGCTCCAACTTGGTTGAAGCCACCTCCAATTCAAGTGAACCGCTCACCTCTGTTTTGAGCAACCTGATCCAACAACTTGGTCAGAATGGACAACTTGGGCAAGCGAGTGTTCAGCAACTCGGTCAAGCTTTATTATCGAATGCTGGGATCAGCGAAACAAATGATGTTCATGGAGCTGAGAAAAAATCAGAGACAAATCAAGGTAATTTTTCAGGTAAGTCCTTGAATTTGTTAGAAAATGGAAAAACACTTAAAGAACTTGACCAAAAGAAATCTGTTAACTCTAAAATTTTATTTGGTAATGTAGCATTCTCTGCAGTGCATAAAAATTCATGGATAATTGACTCAGGTGCAACAGATCACATGACTGGAAATTTAGGACTATTACAAAATTTTCAGAAAAAAATTGACAATTCGTTTGTTACTGTAGCAAATGGTATTAATGTTCCAATAAATGGTATAGGACAAACTAACATTTTTTCAAAAATAGTTTCTGATATTCTTTATATCCCATCTCTTACATCTAACCTATTATCTGTAAGCAAGATAACAAAAGAATTAAATTGCAATTTAATTTTCTCACCAAAAAATGTAATATTTCAGGATATAATTACAGGGAAGACGATTGGTGAGGGAACATTACAAGATGGGCTATATATTTTAGATTCAATTAATTATTCTCATATTGCAAACTCTTGTATTAGTAAAGGCAAATTATGGCATTATAGAATAGGTCATCCCTCAGATAAAGTATTAGAAAAACTTTTTGAGCTACCAAATTTAAATAATGATTGTTGTGATGTTTGTCGTTTTGCAAAACAAACAAGGTCTTCTTTTCCAAATTCTCAAACTAAAACAAATGCATCATTTGAACTTGTGCATTCGGATGTTTGGGGTCCAGCCCCAATTAATTCTTACAATGATTTCAAATATTTTATTACATTTATCGATGATTTTTCGCGCACTACTTGGATTTATTTATTAAAAGCAAAATCTGAAGTACTCTCTACTTTTAAAGAATTTGTAAATTTGGTATCAAATCAATATAATACTAGCATTAAAATATTACGCACCGATAACGGAACTGAATATATAAACAAAGAATTTTCAGATTTTACTAAAAATCTTGGCATATTACATCAAACAACATGTGTTGGTACTCCACAACAAAATGGAGTCGCAGAAAGAAAAAATAGACATTTACTTGAAGTCACTAGATCGTTGCTTTTTCAAAATAATGTTCCAAAGATTTTTTGGTCCGAAGCCATTCTTACTGCAGCGTATTTAATTAATAGAACACCAAGTATAGTTTTACAAAATAAATCACCTTTGGAGACCTTGAATAATAAATTCATAACTTTAGACCATTTACGTATATTTGGATGTACTTGCTTTTTACATATCCAACAAAAACATAGGGATAAATTAGACAAACATGCTTTAAAATGTGTATTCTTAGGATATTCAATTACAAAAAAAGGGTATAAGTGTTATGATCCAATCAACAAAAAATTATACATATCAAGAGATGTTACATTCTTTGAATTTGAACCATTTTTTCAAAAAGAAGAAAGTGACCAGGTGAATGATTTAAATATTTTTGAACAACCTAGACCTCATCTAACCATTTTTGAACAAGGTTTAAGTCATGAGATAGGTATCCAAGCACCTCAACTCGAAGACAGTGAAGATCAAGTTAACACTCAAGGTGACACTCTACAAACTCAAGGTGACACTACAAATTCAAATACGTTACGAAGGTCAGTTCGTTCCACTAGACCTCCTCAAAGGTTAAATGATTTTGTCACTTATTATACAAATGCCTATCCAATTCAAGATTATATGTCATATGATAATATTTCACAAAATTTTTGTGCTTACTTAAGTTCCATATCAAATCAATGTGAGCCCACTACATATCAAAAAGCAATTGAAAATCCATTATGGAAAAAGGCAATGGAAGAAGAATTGCATGCCCTTGAGAAAAATAAAACTTGGACCATTATTACATTGCCTCAAGGTAAAAAACCTGTAGGTTGCAAATGGGTTTTTAAAATTAAATATAATAGTGATGGCTCAATCGAGAGGTATAAAGCTAGGTTAGTAGCAAAAGGATTTACACAAACATATGGCATAGATTACAAAGAAACATTTGCACCTGTTGCAAAAATGAGTACGATAAGAGTGTTGCTTTCAGTTGCCGTAAATCAAGGTTGGCATTTATATCAAATGGATGTCAAGAATGCATTCTTGCAAGGTACATTAGATGAGGAAGTGTATATGGACTTACCACCGGGTCACTTTCAAGAAAATGACAAACACTTGGTATGTAAATTACACAAGTCCATATATGGTCTCAAACAATCACCACGTGCATGGTATGCCAAACTTAGTTATGCTCTTTTTGAATTCGGTTTTAATAAAAGCTCGGCCGATTCATCTATGTTTATTAAAATAAATAAAAAATCAACTACCATTGTGTTGGTGTATGTAGATGATTTAATTGTGACCGGAAATAATGAAGATGATATTGAATTAATTAAAGATCACTTGAAAACTAAATTTGACATAAAAGATTTAGGTCAACTTAAATATTTCTTAGGAATTGAACTTGCTTATTCAACCAAAGGTTTATTCATTTCACAAAGAAAATATGTACTAGACTTATTAAAAGAAACGGGAAAGTTAGGTGCTAAACCATTCAATACCCCAATGGAAATTAATAAAAAATTAAACCTTGAAGATGGTGAGCCCTTAAATAATGTTGGCCAATTTCAAAGACTTGTAGGTAAATTAATTTACTTAACTGTCACTAGACCCGACATTACGTTCGCGGTTAGTGCCGTAAGTCAATTCATGCATGCTCCTCGAACAAGTCACATGGATGCCGTGGTCCGTATACTTAGATACCTTAAGGGCTCACCCGGTCAAGGTATTTGGTTTAAGAAAAATAATGACTTAACTATTGTAGGATTTTCCGATGCAGATTGGGCAGGAAGTTGTGATAGACGATCAACTACCGGCTATTGTACATTCGTTGGAGGCAACCTTACAACATGGAAGAGCAAAAAACAAAATGTTGTAGCAAGATCTAGTGCCGAAGCGGAATATCGAGCAATGGCGTCAACTGCAAGTGAACTAATTTGGCTCAAACAATTATTGCAAGACATGGGATTTAAAAATGATCAACCCATGAAGATGCATTGTGATAACAACTCGGCTAGGCACATTGCATCTAATCCGGTGTTTCATGAACGAACAAAGCACATTGAAGTTGATTGTCATTTCATACGAGATAAAGTGCAATCAAAGGAGATTGAAACACCGTACATTAGCTCCAAGGAACAATTGGCGGATATATTCACAAAGGCACTAGATACATCAAGTTTTCAAACTATCTTGCACAAGTTGGGTTCTATCGATTTATACGATCCCAACTTGAGGGGGAGTGTTAAAAATAACTAGTGTATATATTAAGTGGAGATGCATTTCTTGGGGACATTTATCAGAACATCAAGGATTTTTGCATCTTGCCCCCTAATTTCCTTTCCTGGCGCTATGAGCTCCCATATCTATTCTAATTTGGTGACAGCTGCTCCTACTTTTTGTGCTGCTCCAGAAGATTGCAATCTATCTATAATCAGCACCATAATCTTTCTATTAATTATTTGTATATTAACATTCTTTATTAGTTCCAACGGCTATTTAGCCTAAGTGTGTATAAATAGAATAGCTGCTGTACATTGTAAAGTGTAATTTAATAATCAATAAAATCTAGAAATTCCTCTTATCAAAAATTTCAGTATGCTCAACAAAATCAAGTGGCATAACTTTTCCCGAGTCAGAATTACATTGATAGAAATAAGTGGCTCATGTTATATTGTATTTTTCAATTGAGGCTATCATTGTATATATAGATCTCTCTTGGTATGTATGATAGTATTACGATCAGAGTCTGTAGACTGTAGACTGTGTCTACTATATTTTTTTTTTTTAAATACAAAGAAACTCGAAATTTGAATATGGTACGTTCATACAATAAAATAGATAGTTAAAACAAGCAGTGAATGACTCATTCAATTTTGAAGTATTTTTATTAATTCAACACTCCCAAATTTGTTCCAATTTAAAGATTTAGTTCTCATGTTGGTTTTGTTCTATAATATTTGTAAAACTTTGCATGAGATAATTAATCTGCATAGAAGCACGTGATATATTGTGGTATTAAAATACATCTTTAGGAGACAAATATTAGAAAATTAATTCCTTATTCCCAATGCCTCCCAAGAGAAACAACCAGAGAAAAACTGAACTGTCAAATTGCGCATTGTTCATCAAGCTGCACATACCATATATACCATGAAGAAACATTAATAGAGACTTGTGTAAAATAACATTAAAAAAATTGGCTGGAAGATTGACCAAGACTGCGTGAGCCTTTCGGTTGAATTTGCACTAATGGAGGCTCAAAACTAGATTTTTGTGTCATTCGAAACCGAAACCGAAACAAAACAAATCCTTCAAAACTCCTGTTGAGTATAAAGTGTAGCTTGTTAGATTATATCTTACTTTTCAAGCCAAATGCTTGTTTCTCTTTTCTTTTCTTTTTTTCTGGAGAAGATATGCTGAAAAATGTATTTGAATTTTATGAATTGTACATAAGATAATTTTATAAATAAACAGAGATTCCGAACTTATGCCCCAATTCATATTCAAGAGCACCGCATCTATGTATCTTATCTAAACTTAATTAAATTGGTGAAGTACTGTTAGAAATTATTCGGAGCGAACAGTATGCATTGTTTAGTTCATACATTTAAAAAAAGAATGTAAAAGAATCTATCATTGCATAATTTCTACAACTTTCATCAACATAAAGTCTTACATGTCTAATTTTCTATCTTTGAAATCCTTACGTCAAAATCAATTCTAAAGGGCCGTGAATTGAAACACATAATTTTTTTAATTAAAATTAACAAACTTAATTAAATAAGTTGAATAAAATAATTAAATAAATTAAATCTACCTTGAGGCATGTTTGAATTTTGGTGTATTGTATAATTGTAAAATATATTAAGTTAAAAGAAATCAGCATCACCGTGTTCAACATAAAATATATAAATAATTATACTAGTGAGGTAATTTTCTTATATAAATATATCAAATTTCAGTTTCTCTCACTGCTTTTTTCACATAATGTATGTGTTTCAATATTTTTTGTAGTTTATCATGTGATTAATTGGATTTGAGATGGTAATTGAAACGAGACGGTGCAGTTCCAGTATTTTAAGGTAAAAAAGAGCGTGACTTGGTGATTGTGATAGTGTCGTGCACAAAATACATCTCAACAATTTTGATAGCAAATTGATTACATGCAAAAAGTATGTAATGAAGTTGGATAACGAAAAATGTGCTTCTTTGAAAGTAGTTCCATAAACTCTTGTACTAAAATGGAGTGTGTGTGTTTGTGTATGCATACTGCACTTAAACAACTTTAATTGATCTATTTAGGTCTCAAATTAATAGAAATTTAGAAAGTAATGGTATTTGAAAATTAATTAATTAGTTATACTTCTTTAAATTGTAATATGAGATATTGGTGGACAATCAAAGAAAAATAAAACTATCAAATAACTTTAAAAACAATCTTTTAAAACAATTAATTAATTAATTAATTAATTACGAGCGAACAACATCCTTAATTTGTTGGAATTATGTAACTAGACTCTTGCTTTACAATTACTTCTTTGCTTTCTCAGCTTCTGTTGAAGGTCAAAATGAAGAGAATATGTACGAATGTGATGGCAATATTAATTGTAAGCGAAGAGAGACTAGAAATTTATCAGAGAAACGAATGTTTTTTCTTCGTTCTGATTTTTAGTATATTTTTTCTGTTCAGGGTTTAATTTCATATCATCCTCTTTGGGTTTTGAGGCTTAATAGAGGCCCCATTTTGCTGGTTTTGATGTTTTTGGTTTTGTTCGTGTAGTGTTGATTGATGGTTTGAATTGTTTGAATGTAGGGATTTTAGGTTTTAGAATACGGTGCTTCCGTTTATGACAATGAAGAAACTAAATAGGCGTTTCATATTGAGCTTTAATTTTGTTGCATATTTTATCATAAAGCTCATAGAATAATTTTTCTGATGTTTCGAGTTCTTTTTAACATTAAGAGCATCACACCTCTTTCTGATGTTTGGAGTTCATTTTAGTGAGTTCCTTTTAACATTAAGAACATCACCCCTTAAAAAAAAAAATTGCTGGAAATTAACTGGTATTAGACCTGAATATATATCCTGGTGTTCACATGCATCAATATCAAATCAGCACAGTTGAAGCTAAGAAATTACCTGGCAATGCAACCCATAACCGCGGATTAGACATTGAAAAGGGACATAACTGATAGTGTACAATTGTTCATTATCTCACTGATATGAAATACATTGGCATCCTTGAATTATGTTTTCAGAAATACATAGAATATCTAAAGAATTGTAAAATTTCATATATATGTCAAAACACTGGCGAAAAAGGGAATCGAGTTTAAACGTCCACCTTGAAGACAAGATGTTGTGTGTTTTTCTAGCCATCACTTATTTGGTCAGTGTTGCAATTCTCACCCGCAGGTGGTAGAGTGAGAAGATGCAAATTTTGGCTCAGTAAAGATGTACAGTTTTCTATATTACTGTAATGCTTCAAACACAAAAAGAATATTGGTATTGCATCTGTACATGGTTTGGAGTTGTATATTGCTGGTATTTTTTACTGACGCTATGCTCGCTGATTGATCTTGGATCTCAGATATGAGAATGTATGAGTCGAATTTCACTTGTCAGTCCCTGACAAGTTCTCAAAAAAAAAAAAGAGAATTTATGTAGTCGTACTGAGAATAAATGTACCAGTGGGTCAACATAAGAACATACAAGAATTTTGATTGGTTTTCGTCTCGTCATTCACTTGCCTATTTTATATATAGTTCTTAATTGAAGCCTAAAAATGAACTTGTGAGCCATTCTGCAGTGCAGATATGAACCATATGGTGCACTAATTTCTAGAATTTTCGATATACTAGGATGATCTGAAATTTTGATTCCAGCATATTAATGCTTCCAAGGTCAATCCTGGAAGGCCTTTGAAAACTAACAAGTGAGAAAATTCAGTGTGCATGGGATATTTTTAACTTTTCAGGGGTACATGAGAAGTTGCTTCCATTTAAGCTATAATGTACATTTTTTTTTGCCTTTCCGAGGGTGAATTTCACAGTGGCAGGACCATTGAATCGAATTAAAGTCCTTCTGACTAACAACCAGCACCATCCTTGATTCCTTGTCATTACTGAGTGAATTTTCAAGGCCTATATTGTAAATAATTTTAACACCCAACATTTCGTTGAAAAAAAATAAAATAAAATAAGTACAAAAATGGTTTCATAAGACCTTTGATTGTAATTTTGAACGTTTTTCTTTTGTTTGAAACATCAAAATAATATGATAAGTCTTTATTTATTGTTTATAACCTTTAATTGTAAATTTAATGTTTTGCTTTTGTTTAAAACAATCAAAATAGTGGATTTTTGTATGATAGGTCTTTATTTGTTGTTATGCGTATTAGTTTGACTGAATCCTATAATAGTCAGGTCGGGCATGAGTCATGCTAATTGGGCCCATCATGCGTCATGCCGCATGACGCATCGAATTGAAATCGTT
Organism: Carex pumila; assembly: GCA_033356055.1. Taxonomy (NCBI): domain Eukaryota; kingdom Viridiplantae; phylum Streptophyta; class Magnoliopsida; order Poales; family Cyperaceae; genus Carex; species Carex pumila. The sequence goes on from JARJHM010000022.1 coordinate 23,774, forward strand.
GTCCTATATATGGGGTTTAGTTGTGTGTTTCATTTGTACTAATTACGGTCATGCATATGCTGCTATCTATTTAATCATGGTTCTAAATTCGGAATCGGAATTGGATTTTTGACTGCTGAATCAGAATCGGATGAATCGGCCGGAATCGGAAGAATCGGATCAGTAACTCGGATTTTTTTTTTGCAGAAGCCTTGTTTTGTAGCCAAAAAGTAGGAAAAAAGTGATAAAAATAATTTGTAAAAAAACTATATTAATTAAGACAATATTACACTCACATAATCCACTAATTATATAATGTATTACAAACATTACAAATAGAACACACTTTTATTGTCAGAAGCTATGTCGAGCTGACTAGATCATCTCATCATCCTCTGTATTAAAATAAGAATGGAGATATTGTTGTACAGAGCCAAAAAATGAAAACATTAATGTAGTATTAAATGAAGAATTATTAGCATCCTCATATCCAACATATGGATTGTATGTGCTAAAAAGTTCTTGATTACTACTTGAATTGTAGTCTAGTTGTACTCCATACGTAGATGAGCTTGAATTATATCCCCCACTAAACTCTGAGGTCCCATACATGCCATCATAAGAATTAATATTTCGATGCCCTAGTTCATTGACATCTCTATATCGTCTTTCTATATGTTCACTCTCTGAGGTTGGGCCCTGTGGTTGTTCCCTTTGCTGGTGGATTGGTTCAGAATCTAGATTTTGAGTTTCCATATTTGTAATAAGGACACCATCACTACCACCACTTACATTTTATCATTTTTTTTATTAGCATCAACTACTTCAAAGTGTTTCCAACCAACATCTTCTACTCTACATGTCGATTTGCCTCTATCAGCCATATCTAAATTAAGTAACAAGATATTATAAATTAATTATTATGTCTATGATCTTAGTGTCGAAAAAAATTATGGAGAACAAAATTAGTAATTAACTTAGGTTTGTATACTAAAATTTAACTAACAAAAAACTATGTACTATTCTAACATTAAATTTATACTAAGAAAATAACATAGAACGAAAAAAAAATTAACAAAAATCTAACATTAACTATCTATAATAAGAAAAATATACTATATTAAATGTGTAATTAAATTATAGAGAAAAAAATATGAGAGCACCTAAATTAGTAGCAAAAGATACTGACAGTTGAATTAGTAGCGAAAGACTATGGGTGGAATTGATATTGCCAGTTTATAAAGAGATTTTGTTTTTTGAAGTATTGGAAGTGGTTGCCAATAGAACCATTTATAAAGAGAAAAGTTATTTTTAACTATTAGTAGTGCGTAGTTTATAAAGTTTGTATATAGAGAGTCACATGCATTTGTTTTAACCGTTAGTAGTGCATAGTTTATAGTCTATATACAGAGAGTCACATGCATTTTCTATAGAGTCACATGAAAGAAAAAAAAAAAAAAAAAAAAAACACTAGCAGTGCAGTAGCGCACTACTAATTGTCTGATAGTCTTTCACTAAAATTTGAGCTTTTTTGTGATAAATTAATACATGCATGAGGGTCTTTCACTAAAATGTGTGTGTGTGTATAAAGTTGTAAATAGTAAAAATAAGAAGGGCCTGATTGTTATTTTTGCCGCAAATCCAGACCCTTCTCTAGTTCTCCTCCTTCCTGCGCGATTTCCTCTTTCTCCTCCGCCTTTCACTCAAATGGCACAGGCGCACAGCTTCTACGTCTTTCACTCAAATCGATTGAGACTCCTCCGCCTTTCTTCTTCTGCGATTGATAGTCCAGGTTAGTGAGATTGAAATTTATTTCTTTAAATTGGCTCAATTTGCTTTAAATCGGCTTGAATCGGTGTAACTCGGCCGGAAAATTGGCCGATTCCGTCACTATTCATCTGATTTTTTCTGAGAAACTCACATAGACCCGAGAATTGGGTGAAACTCGGCCGATTTTTTGAACTATGGATTTAATCTCAAAATGACATTAACATCAAAATAGCTTGTAAAATGCTGAAATAATAGTCTAACTAATAGTGTAATACCCAAAGTGGTACCCTATTAATTGTTACACTTGTGTGTGATAGACTGATAGTGAGAACAGTTGGTGAAAGTGATAATCACCAACGGTTCTTAACTGTCATTGATGGCAATTTTTTTTTAAGAAAAATTTAATCGTTGTTGATGTGTATATATATCTGTAGTAGTAAACACAAATGTTTCCAGATGAAGATAATGTGTACCTTGTCAGATTATATCTTAATTTTAAGCCGATTAATTGTTTGTTTCTTCTTCTTTTTTCTCCAATTTTAGGAGATATACTGAAAATTGCATTTGAAATTTATAAATTGTACATAATTTAATTTTATATGTAAAAAAAAATTCATAAACACCACATCTATATATCTTATCCAAGCTTAATTAATTAAATTGGTAAGTATTAGAAACTGCTTCGGTGCGATTGAACCTTGTGGATCGTGATTGCAGAAATTTAAAAGAATGTAAAAGAGGCTATCATCGCATTTATTCAACCTTTATTAACACATAAAAATAGAAGCTGTTAACCTAAGTCCTACACTCCTCGTTATATATCTTCGAAATTCTTATCTTAAAGTTAATTCTCAAGAACTTTGAACAACATGATTTTTTGTTGATTAAAATTATCAAATATTATAATTAACTAACTTGTGTAAAGTAATTAAATAAACTAAATTAAGTTTGAGACAAATATGAATATTTGGTGCATTGTGCAATGAATCACAATTATTTTAAACAGAGTACTACTCCCGATTTTTTTATTTATATCCAAAAAATAAATAAAATTTTTAAAAAAATATCCAAACCACGACAGTATTTTCAAAACTACTCAAACCAGAAAAAAAAATTTCCGATTTCAACATCAATAACCGGAAAAAAAAATTCCAGAAACTCAATCCCAAAACCGGAAAAAAAAATTCCCGTTTTTAGTTCCAAAACCGAAAAAAAAATTCCGGAAATGGGATTTCTCATTTTTTTTTATAAACTCATTTACATATATACATATATACATATATACATGTATTATATTATATATACATATACATATGTTATAAAAAATGAGTTTATTAAAAAAAACCCCAAACAACGTTTATAAACAAAATACCGATCGTTGTATGTTTACCATTGAACGAAAACTTAAACTGAATTTTTGAGGCACTAAATTTTTCTGGTAATTGGTGTTAAGATTGGAAAATTTGTTGCCAGTTTGGGTACTTTTAACCGACCATTTTTATTAATACCCTAAAAAAAGGATTTTTTTTTTTTAAATTGCCCCGATCGCCAAGCCCACGGGCGCTATAGCGGCACAAAACACCCTAGACTGACCTCTGGTATGATACCAAGTTCAAACTGAGCAGCCAAGCACTAAGCAAAGGCCACTAGTATAATGCAATGCACTAAAAACATCAAATTTGACATCTTCTGGTAAATCAGCAAATCTGGACTGATACAGGAACCAAATTGTGAAAGACACTAGCATGTAGAGCATTCAAAAATACACAGAATTGACACAAATTTCAATTTATTTAGATTTTTTACAATTAGTTATGAATTTTCAAAATTTAGCTTTTGAAAAAACTTTAAACATCTATAACTTTGGCTAGGAAAGTATGAAAGTCGGATTTGCGCATATGACCACTTTTTGGAAAGGGGGGGACGAGACGGATCCAAATATCATCCCAGATAGAAATCCCCCGGGTATCCGAAGCATCAAATTTTCAAAAAACGTCGTTTGGTGTCTCAAAAACTCAGTTTAAGTTTTCGTTCGACGGTAGGCATACAATGATCAGTATTTTGTTTAGTCAAAAGCCTAAGATTATTTAAGAATTATTCATATAATTATTTTAAAATGCATTCACTATTTATTGTGTTCTTTTGCCTATCTTCAAGCAAATGGTATATGTTGATAATAATCAAATAATCCAATTATCTCCGAGCAAACGGTAGGCATACAACAATCGGTATTTTGTTTATAAACGTCGTTTGGGTTTTTTTTATAAACTCATTTTTTTATAATATATGTATATATAATATAATACGTGTATATGTATATATAATATAATACATGTATATATGTATATATGTATATATAATATAATACATGTATATATGTATAGTAAATGAGTTTATAAAAAAAATTGGAAATTTTCATTTTCGGAAAAAAAATTTCCGATTTTGGGATTGAGTTTCCGGAAAAAAAAAATTCCGGTTATTGATGTTGAAACCGGAAAAAAAAAATTCCGGTTTGGGTAGTTTTGAAAATACTGTCAGAGTTTGGATATTTTTTAAAAAAAAAATTTGGATATAAATAAAAAAAATCAGGTAGTACTCTCACAAGCAAAGTTAATACTTATCCATTTATAAGGCAAATATGTCCAGCGAATAATATAACAAGAAATTAAAGAAATTAGCGTCAACACGTTCAACTTCTGATTGTAAAATAATAAATAAGAATATTTGTGGGGTCATTTTTCTTGTATAAATGTATCAATTATCACTTTGTTCTTTCTGTTTTTTTTTTTTTTTCCTTTCGCTGAATGTGTATCGTTCAATATTTTTCATGTAGCTTTTCATGTCATTAATTGGTTTTGAGATAGTTACTGAAACGAGATAATGCAATCTCGATGTTTATAGTAATAGAAAATAGGTGGTATTATCAATATTGTTGTCAGAAAAGACTTTCAAACTTTTCTAGAGCACTTGTCAATTTATAAAAAAATAAATTGAAATAAAATCCTCCCCTCAACAAATTATGAATGATATCTTTTGGTGATATAATAGCTGCATGCATAAAATACATCTCAACAATTCCGCTAGCAAAACGATTCCACGCAAAAAAAAAAAAAAAAAAAAAATGTAATGTAGTTAGATCATGAAAAAGATGCTCCTTTTGAAGTAGTTGATCCATAATTTTTTTCACTGAAATGTGGAGTATATATATATATATATATATATCTGTATACTGAACTTAATGAAATTTAATTGATTCATTACTTTCAAATATGGTTTTCAAAATTCAAATTTAGGAAAAAATAACAGTATTAAAGAATTAATTACTTGCAAAAGCCTATCCAAATCCTAGAATGAGATATTGGTGGACAATCAAAGAAAACAAGACTACAAAAATATGTCGAGTGCACGATTAGATCAATATCACAAATTATTTTTTTCTTATGAAAGGATTGATTCTTTGAAGTCCTTTATAACAAAATAATATTTATAATTGTGAATTATTTTGGCAAAGAACTGCATACTTGGGCCGATTATAGATGTCATGGAGCAGGTGCTAAGTTAGGAAGCAGAGCAGATTGGGCAAAATCATTAAACTATCAAGGACACAATCTTTCCTGACTCAGGATTACATTGATGGAAACAAGTAACAAGTGGCGCATGTTATAGTGTATTCTCCAACTGAGGCTGCCAGTCAATCTCAGTCTGTGGAGAATGCCAACGGTGTTAGGAGCAGAGTCCGTATCTGCTGCATCTTAAAAAACAAAAACAAAATCCACTGCTTATATTTAAACTATTTTTTTTTAATTACCCATATTCAATTGGGTTATCTTTTTTCATTAATTCAGCACCGCCAAATTTGTTCAAATTTTTAGATTTATTGTTTCGGTTTAGACTTTCACTTCAATAATATTTGTAAAACTTTGCCTGATATAATCTGCATATAGGGATGCATGGGATTAGTATTATTTTCAAATCAAACACAAACTAAACAAAAATGGGAAAAAGAAAGAATTAAAATCTTAACTCCTACGTCTCAGATCAACCAATCTCTCTCTTTTGACAAATAAGACATACCATTTCAAAAGTTTGCTCTACACAAACACAGCAATCAATTTGGGGAGTTCAGATTACAATACCCTACCATGTACAATGAGATTGCATCGTCTATTTTAACCTAACGCAATTCTCAAAACGGATTTGTATAATTCAAATAGACATTAAAATAATTTACTCTCGAAAAGTTTTTTTTTTTAATAAAGATTGGAGATCAAGCCACCCAACCATTTAATATCATTGTAATACAACAATCAGAGTTTTGAACCCATAACCTCCTACACTCTCGACTTAAAATTATTCTACGTGATAAAGTACCACAGGGATTCTCACCCCAAATTGGACGATTTCAAATCATATCAATCTAAAAGCAATCAGATGCAACTAGGCTTCTTCAGTGGCGTCTAAAATGGGCATTTAAAACGGCTTTACTAAAAGAGTTTCAATGGTAATTTGAAACTTGGGTGCGGTTTTGTACACGAGTTAAAGTACAATAATAGTGATGATGAAGATAAAGAAATGGACTTGAGGCGGATCCCTAATCAAAATGGCTGTTTGAATGTAAATCAATTTTGGTTTCTTTGAACTTCAAGTAGCATCAGATGGTAATCTCATGAAAAGAGGTGTGTCAAAATTTGTTTAGCAAAGCTTATGGTTAGTTAAAAAGAAAAAGAAAACGCTCACAAAAGCCCATAAAAAGAGGATGGATTGGTGTTAATTCTGCCTCTGTATGGGCAATTTGAAACTATTGGCCATTTATTTGTCCAATGTTCGATTGCTGCTAACTTTGTGGTTATGAATTACCTCTTTTAATAATTTCATTTTCAACTGCAATTATGTACATTTATGGCTCATTGATGCACAAATATCCCTAATGGATAAATATTTAATAGAATTAATTCAAGGTGCAGTGTTTCACTGTATCGTTATAAAGAAATATTGTTTACTTCAGGGGTACAACAGCAAAATCTATTATAAGTCTTTTGAAAGAAATACTCCTATTTTAAACTTTCACTAATGTTGCCTAGTGATGTTGAGTAACCATCTCAATTCTCAGGTACTGTAAGATTGAAGAGGAGAGGATCTAGCTCTAGTACCAAGAAATGGGTCTGGACTCTGGACCAGGCTTGGATGATTTTTTAATATTGATCAAAGACTGGATTTTGTTTTTGCTGTAATTTCTGTATTTGTTAGAATATTCTACATTGGTTGTTAGTCGGTGCAGCTGAAATTGTTCTCTCTATGCATCTTTTTGAAGTAATTCAGTAGACTTTGTAAGCATGGAACCAGTTTGGTACCAGAACAGAAAATTTTGATTCTCTTTTGTTTTACCTTTTTTTGTAAGCATCGAACTTTTTGTTGCTCTCTTTTGCTTCTCTTTTGTTTTACCTTTTTTTCAGATTTAAATTTATTTTTCATACTTAATCTTCTGCCGAGTCCTTTTTATTTCTTTTTCAGCTCTCTAATGCATTTATAAAGTCGGACTGAACCTCGACTTCTTATAAAATGGAAATAAAAATAGGAGTGCAGTGTCATAAATACAACAAATAAAAGCATGATGTGGCCTGAAATGCTGAAAATTAATAGTTATTTAAGTGTCATGCAAGTTCCTAAATTGCATTCAAAATGCACATGTCAACATGAATCCCCATCATTCAACAAACAGAAACCAGGCTTGTCTTCACAGCACAGCACACACAATTCAAGGTATATTTAAATTAGTTATCTAAGTATTCTATCAAAAAACAATCCTCAATGAATTCAGAACCAGTGCAATATACACCTGACCGAGGAGAATGAGATCTGAGTCATTCTAGCACAAATCTCACAACAAACCCGCTATAGTTCAAATAGGCACCGAATTGATTTTATTCTACTCTGTACCTGAGGGGATACTCACACATCCTCCACTAAGAGACGGCAAAACCCAAGAGGGTGGTGAAACTGCACCACATGAAGAAGTAGCACGAAACTTGCTCAAAGCACCCTTGAGACGTTTCCCTTTTATATTCTCTAGATCAAAAATAGAGATGCTATATGTCATTGATGAATTTCTCCAACTATTATCTGGAAATTGGATGCTATATGTCTTCGACCGTGCTGAATAGATGTAATTTCGCCTCAACAAGTCATTATCTCCAACTTTGACTGAGAAGCAATGAAGATTGTCAACAAACAATGCATGGTCCCCAATGTCATTCACGTCGATCCAATCCACCAATCCATCATTGAAATTGGCACGTCGAATCTCGTAAAACTGCAAATCGCCATCAGGAAAGAGAGAAATGGTGGGTTCAACCAAAAGAAACAATTTCCTAGACAATACAAATAAGTGTACCCCCAACTAAAGAATAGGTAAAATCAGGAAATTTGATCACAGTGATCTGCTCAAGCGTCTCACCGTCCAAGACAACAATCTTGCATGTGCGAGCATTAAGAATGAAAAATCTACCATTATAGCAAGTGATGCTAGTGGCCATGCGATGCTGCTGAGACTCGATCGAGGCCCAAGCCGCCTCACCCAACCGGCAGTAAAACACACACGGTCTTCTGCTGCACGTGGCCACAACCACCGAGTCGGAGCGGTTCCAAACGAGGGTATCCGTTGCGTAGTACAATGACAAACATGGATCAGGAGAAGGGAGCCCAATCGAAGCACCAGTGAAGGGATTAATTAGAGAAAAGGTGATGTGGGGATACCGGCCACGGACTGAGAGGAGCCAACCGGAGGATGATCCAAAGAAATTAGAGTTGTCAGAAATGCTGGGGAGAGGATTGGAGTAGACGCGGTCTTCGGAGAGGGAATAAAAATGGGTAGAGGAGGTGGAAGGGAGGGTTAACAATGGGACTTGCAGAGGGAGGCGAACGGAGTGGGAGTTCAAGGAAGAACGCCAGTGGGAGCAGACGGAGCTGAATCGGAGATGGTCGGTGAACTCCGTTAGGATTCCAGCGATCGTGATTACAAGTTCAGGTGGCAGATCTGACCAGCCCATTTGTGTTACAGTGATCTGATTTTAATTTGGGGCGGATGTGTGCGGAATAGAGGGTTTTGATTCGTTCGTGTTATTCTTTTGTATGATTAGGAAGAGAATTTGTTTGAGAAATTAGATATATATTTATCATAACTTATTGAATTAGATATTTTTATCAAAACTTCAAAATTATGTTTCCATATAAATATAATTATATTATAAATATACACATTATTCAATTAAATTAATTAATAAACTGATTTACAGTAATAAACAAGATAAAAAGACTATTTTACGCAATTCTCCATTGCTTTCTTTTTTTTATTTTTTTTATTATACTAATCAGTTTACTTAATTGATTTAATTGAGCAGTAGATATATTTGTAATATAGTTATATTTAGATGAGGAAATAACTAAGTTTGAATAGTTATGATGGACATATATTTATAAAAATAATTTATTTTTACTTCTCACAAATCTCAAAATGTATTTTTTTTAGAAAAAATATATTGTTCCCCTGGAAGTAGTCTCCTAACAGTTTTCTCGGCCCAACTTGTCATAACTAACAAAAGTAGTTTATTAATGATTAGCATTAATTAACTCGGGTGCACCGTTGATATCCAGCGCGAAGAGAGTGGTGCACCGTCAAGATCCGGCGAGGAGAGAGTGGTGCACCGTCAAGATTCGGCCGGAAGAGCATGGTGCACCATTGGAGGGGATCCATACTAGCCCAGCAAAGATTGTCAAAGTAGAACATATGAATATTTTATTAGTTAGATATGAATACTTTATTTGTTAGATATGCATACTTTATGTTAGATATGAATGTTTTTTGGAAAAGGTGGGGTGAGAGAGATAAATCTGATTTTGAATTTTATAAATTATTTCGAACATGTATGAATACTTCGTAATCGTCAATATGAATATCTTTTTAGTTAGATATGAATACTTCATTGTTTTAGATATGAATACTATATAGATTCACTGTAGTGGTCCCCAATTTTGACAAATATCACTTTCAAATGGTTGCGATCCCTAATCCTGGCTGTCACAAGACGCCAGCGGTTCCCTGACCGTTACTGATTCCCAAGATTAATGGTCTCCTCCAGTTTTGACTATTATAGATAATAAATATGAATATTATAAATACGTAGGTATGAATACTATATGGTTTGAGTATTAATAAAATCGCGTTAACCTTGTTTTTTGGTGACAATTAGCATGTGCGCATCAGTTAGTGATTCTCTATTATTTTTTTTTGTCTTTTAGCGCAGAACACAGATAGAAGACTGAATGGAGAATACTGTTACTCGTTACCTTTCTTTTATTTAAAGAGACAATAAAATAATTTTGACAAAACCGGGTAAGGTACGGCAGGAATACTCACCCCCAATTTGGACGGTTTAGATCAACCTTAAACAACCGACAGTAAAATCCTTTCTTGGGATGAGATACAACAAGGCTTCTTCAGTAGCGTCCAAAATGGACCTAATTTAGAACGGGCTTTTCTTGAGAGTTTCCATGCTAAATTGGAACTTGGGTCGGGTTTTGTACAATGATTATGATTATGATTACGATGATGAAGGAGAAATGGACTTGAGACGGACTCCTAATCAAAACGGTTGTTTGAATGTAAATCAATTTTTGTTTCTTTGAACTTCAAGTAAATAGCATTAGACTATACTAAAAGAATTTACCTCGGCCGAAAATGTATTTTTTGTGCACATAATATGTTGTAAAATTGTTCTTCCAGAAGTAATTCTATAAATTCGTAATGATATTTGGAATGCAGATGTGGTTTGAGATTCCAACTTCCTGAGAAACATTACTTTCAACTTATGAGGTATATCTATTTATCCATCCAATCAGCCTGATCGATACTACTCCATTAAGAGTTCTATTTGGATAAACATGAAGTCCTTTAGAATAGTTTCAAGACATAGCAAGGAGTGAGTCGTAATATATCACAGATCAATCCGTAATACAGATTGGTATTTTCGTTTTCAAAATTCTAACGGTTGATCTGAACTATTCAACATGATTCCCATGTGAATATGTACATGTAGACCAATTTTTTTTTTCTTTTTACTATTTTTTAAAACAGATAGAAAATCATTGTTTTTGGATGGTTCATAATTTTCAGGTCAAGTGATTTTCTATCTTAAGAAATAGTTAACAAATTATAAAAAAAAAATTAAAATTCGTTTTGCTAATACATATTCATATGAGGATCATGTTGAATGGTTCGAATCAACTGTTAGGATTTTAAAAGAGAAAATATTGATCTATATTATGGACCAACTCGTGATATGCATAGTACCATAGACTCACTCCATAGCAATGGTTAAAATGGATCAATTCTTCCAGAAAATTTCAAAGTTCAATTAAAAAAGATGTGTTAAAAATTGTCTACCAAAGCTTATGGTTAGTTAAAAAGAAAAAGAAAAAAAAAAAAGGCTCACAAAAATAATTGATTGGTGTTAATTCTCTCTCTATGTGGGCAATTTGAAACTATTGACGAATTATTTGTCTAATGTTCAATTGTTGTTGCTTTGTGGTTATGAATTATCTCTTTAAATAATTTTATTTTCAACTGCAATTTTGTACTAGATTTATGACTCATTGATACACAAATATCCAACAACAACCAAACATTTAGTCCCAAACAGAGGCGGAGCTATAGTCAATCAGTAGTAAGCAACTGCCGACTCCTGAATTTTGAAAACCAATTTTAATCTATTTATAATTGGTATTGTCTAACATGTCTAAGCTCGTTGCCTACTCCAGTCTTGGCTGATTGCCTACCCCTGTCGTAGTCGTAGTCTAATTCGTGACTTTTGTACGACTTTGAGCGTCATTTGTGTTGGCTACTTGGCTGTGAGTTTTTGTTTTATGGAGCGTTGTTTTGAAAATAGAAGGAAAAGTGATAGGTGTGAGAGAAAAGTATGACAAGATGGGACCACAAAATTGTAAAATATTGTAATTCAATTCAATGGGCCGAATTTTCTAAAATACCATCTCTTTGGTTGAAGCTTGCAATTGAAAATTGGGCCTTTTCTTATTTACTATTTAATTTACGTTTTTATTTTAAAATTTAGCCGTAGTTTAACTACTATTTTTTCTTTGCGTTTCAATTAAAATTTGAATTTGCTTTTTCATCTATTTAATTTAAACAGTTTATAATGCAAGAGCTTTTTTATTTATTTTTTGAATGATTGTAATTACTATATTAGTATATTTTATTAGTAAAATCTTTCATCCTGCGGCCATTTTTATTAATATCTCAAAAAAAATAGATAATTTTAAAAAAAACCTCGTTTTTTTTTTTTTTATTAATGCCCTAACCGCTTGGAAGCGGAGCGGGCCAATATCAACACCAAACCGCCCATATAGTGGGCGGTCCACTGTTTTTTTTTTTTTTTTTTTTTTTTAAACAGAAATTTTTTTTTTTTATTGAAATATTAGAAATGTTGAATATATTTCTTTAGAAATAGATGTAATAAAATATAATTTGATTTATTAGAAAGACTACAACAAATAACCCGGATCAATATTTTTCAGGCCGGATTTTTCGCGGCTGTAAGAAAAATTAATATATCTCTTTATGTGTTATTGGACAAAAATAAAAATGCTTAGATTCCGAGTTATTGATCCCGGTTCAAAAGTCACTTCTATGTAATCTAGAAAATATTATAATCCTTCTAGGACATTTAATTTATAAAAAGTTGTATCTATTTTGAGAATTCTTTTTGAATAACAATTATTAAATAACTTAAAGTTTTTATTTATTTTTTCAAAAATAGATACAACTTTTTATAAATTAAATGTCCTAGAAGGATCATAATATTTTCTAGATTGTATAGAAGTGGCTTTTGAACCGGCATCAATAACTCGGAATCTAAACATTTTTATTTTTGTCCAATAGCACATAAAGAGATATATTAATTATTCTTACAGCCGCAAAAAATCCGGCCTGAAAAATATTGATCCGGGTTATCTGTTGCAGTCTTTCTAATAAATCAAATTATATTGTATTCCATCTATTTTTAAAGAAATATATTTAACATTTCTAATATTTCAATACAAAAAATTAAAAAAATTAAAAAATTAATATTTTTTAAAAATAAAAAAATAAAAAAAAAACCACACAACCCGCCCCTGACAGGGGCGGTTGTCTTATTTTTTATTTTTTATTTTTATTTTTTTTATTTTTAAAAAAATATTTATTTTTTAATTTTTTTAATTTTTTGTATTGAAATATTAGAAATGTTAAATATATTTCTTTAAAAATAGATGGAATACAATATAATTTGATTTATTAGAAAGACTGCAACAGATAACCCGGATCAATATTTTTCAGGCCGGATTTTTCACAGCTGTAAAAAAAATTAATATATTTCTTTATGTGTTATTGGAAAAAAATAAAAATGCTTAGATTCTGAGTTATTGATTCCGGTTCAAAAGTCACTTCTATGTAATCTAGAAAATATTGTAATTTTTCTAGAACATTTAATTTATGAAAAGTTGCATTTATTTTTGAAAAAAAATAAAAAAAATTAAGTTATTTAATATTTGTTATTAAAAAAGAATTCTCAAAATAGATACACCTTTTTATAAATTAAATTTCCTAGAAGGATCACAATATTTTCTAGATTACATAGAAGTGACTTTTGAACCGGGATCAATAACTCAGAATCTAAGCATTTTTATTTTTGTCCAATAACACATAAAGAGATATATTAATTTTTCTTACAGCCGCGAAAAATCCGGCCTGAAAAATATTGATCCGGGTTATTTGTTGTAGTCTTTCTAATAAATCAAATTATATTTTATTACATCTATTTCTAAAGAAATATATTCAACATTTCTAATATTTCAATAAAAAAAAATAAAAAATTTCTGTTTTAAAAAAAAAAAAAAAAAAAAAAGTGGACCGCCCACTATATGGGCGGTTTGGTGTTGATATTGGCCCGCTCCGCTTCCAAGCGGTTAGGGCATTAATAAAAAAAAAAAAAACGAGGTTATTTTTAAAATTATCTATTTTTTTTGGGATATTAATAAAAATGGCCGTTCATCCTGACTTAATTTTAAAAATAAGTTTTCGAATGTTAATATTATACTAAAACAGGTTAATATACTAAGTTTCCTACCGTAAGAGCTCTACAGTATTGTGTGCATTATTGATTTCACAATCATTTTTATTCACATATACTCTAATCATATTTCTAGGTTTACACCGAGTTTATGGCAACACTTTGCTCAACTAAAAAACTGCCATAGCTTCAATCAAAAAAAAAAAAGTCAAAAAATAACATTAGTAATAAATTAAAGATATTTTTTTTACCTAACACTGATGAAAATCCCGACTACGCCACTGGTCCCAAACAAGTTGGGGTAAGCTGGAAATGAAACCCAACGGGATGCACAAATATCCTCGATGGATAAATATTTAGTAGAATTAATTCGACGTGAAGTATAAAGAAATATTATTTACTTTAGGGGTACAACAGTAAAATACATTAGTCTTTAATCTATTATAAATCTTTAGAAAGAAATACTCCTATATTAAACTTTCATTAATGTTGCCTAATGCCTAGTGATGTTGAATACTTGGCATCTCAGGTACAGGACGATTCAAGAGGACAGGATCTAGCTTTGGTACCAAGAAATGGATCTGGACCAGGCTTGGATGACTTTTGAATATTGATCAAAGACTGGATTTTGTTTTTTTTTTCTGTAATTTTTGTATTTGTTAGAATATTCTATATTGGTTGTTAGTAGCTGCAGCTGAAATTGTTCCCTACATGGAGCTTTGATGAAATCCAGTAAACTTTGTAAACATGGTACCACCGTACCAGAGCAGAAAATTTTGATTTCAATAGAAATTGGTGGGTACTGGTAATGCAAAGCTCATACCAATACTGGTATACACTTGGTGTTGCTTGATCTTTGCTATGAATTAGATTTTATCATTATTGAAATTCCTTTTATTTTCTTTTTTCTTTTTTTTTTAAAAAAAAGATCAATAACATGTTTTGTTGGTTATGCAGAGACATTGTTGCATGAGTGATGATTGTTCAAGAAGTTCGTTAACTTATTTTATACATAGTATTTGTTGTATATGTAAATTTTTTTCCATATAAAAAGTAACATTTGCATGACTGTTTTGCTACTGGTATATCACCAACAACACATACAACTTATGTCAGTTATTATTGCAGAAGCAACGCTGGACTTTTTTCTAGTACTACTTATTTATCAAATTTCAATATGATAAGCAATTTGTATTTAGATTTTGCTTATCTGTTATTGAATTTTAACACAACAAATAGAAGCCTATAATATAAACAAATCTTTCTGCAACGATGTACAATTATCTTTCTTTCTGTTGCTCCGTTTTGTCCTTTATTTTGTTTAATTTTCTATTTGAGATTTAAATTTATTTTTCTTGTTAACCTTCTGCCGAGTCCATTGTATTTCTGTTTCAGCTTTCTAAGACATTTATAAAGTCGGAATGAACCTCTATTTTTTATGAAATGTAAATAAAAATAGGAGTGCAGTGCCATATTAAAACAAATAAAACCATGATGAAATTCTGAAAATTAATAGTTATTTATGTGCCATGCAAGTTACTAAATTGCATTCATAATGCACATGTCAACCTGAATCCTCACATATTTATACAAAACCAAAACAATGAGAAAATACCATCATTCAACAAACGCAAACCACGCTTGGTTTTACAGCAAAACAAACACAGTTCAAGGTATATTTAAATTATTTATTTAGGTATTCTATCAAAAAACAATTCTCAACTGACAGACGGCAGAACCCAAGAGGGCGGTGGAATACCATGACGCGAAGCAGCAGCATAAAACTTGCTCAGAGCGCCCTCAAGACGTGTCAAAAACAGAGATG
The DNA here is from genome assembly GCA_033356055.1 of Carex pumila. Taxonomy (NCBI): domain Eukaryota; kingdom Viridiplantae; phylum Streptophyta; class Magnoliopsida; order Poales; family Cyperaceae; genus Carex; species Carex pumila. Next base: position 39,467 of record JARJHM010000022.1, read on the forward strand.
ATGTGTCATTAATGAATTTCTCAAACCAACACTGGTCTTCGACCATGCTGAATAGATGCAATTCCGCTTCAGCAAACTGTTGTCTCCGACTTTGACTGAAAAGCAATGAAGATTGTCAACAAACAATGCACGGTCCCCAATGTCATTGACCTCAATCCACCCCAATTCATCATTGAGATTGGCACGTCGATCCTTGTAATAATTCAAATCGCTATCAGGAAAGAAATACATCAAGGTGGATTTAACCAAAAGCAACAATTCTCCAGATGATAAGTGTGCCTCAACAGGAGAATTCAAATCAGGAGTGTCAATCAAAGCGATCTGCTCAAGCATCTAGCCATCCAAGACAACAATCTCGCATGTGTGAACTTGAAGAATGTAAAATCTACCTTCATAGAAAGTGATGCTACTGGCCATGTGATGCTGCTGAGATTCGACCAAGACCTAGGCTGCCTCACCCAACCGGCAGTAAAACACACGTGGTCTTGTGCTGCACGTGGCCACAACCACCGATTCAGAGCGGAAGGGAGGGTTTCGATTCGCGGTACTTCTTTTGTCTGATTTTTTTTTTTTTTTTTTTAAAAAAGCCATAGAAGAAGCTGCTAGGTTGCTTCTTTTGTCTGATTAAGAAGGGAATTTATGGTAAACTTAAATTAGTTATTTAGGTATTCTATCAAAAACCTGACTGAGGAGAATGAGATCTGAGTTATCAGTTTCAGTCTAGCACAAATCTCAAAACGAACCCACTATATTCTACTCAGTACCTGAGGGGATACTCACTTGTCCTCAACTGAGAGACGGCAGAACCCAAGAGGGCGGTAATTCTACACCACGTGAAGAAGCAGCATGAAACTTGCTCAAAACACCCTTGAGAAATCCCCCTTTTCTAGTTCCCAGATCAAAAATAGAAATGCTATATGTCATTAATGAATTTCTCGAATCACCACTGGTGTCTGACCGTGCTGAATAGATGCAATTTCGCCTCAGCAAGCTGTTATCTCTGACTTTGACTGAGAAGCAATGAAGATTGTCAACAAACAATGCACGGTCCCCAATATCATTGACCTCAATCCACTCCACCAATTCATCATTCAGATTGGCGCGTCGAACCTTGTACTTCCAATATCTATCAGGATTAATATACATCCAGATGGATTTAACCAAAAGCAACAATTCCCCCGATGATACGAATAAGTGTGCCTCAACATGACAATTCAAATAAGGAATTACAGTGACCTGCTCAAGCGTTTCACCATTCAAGACAACAATCTCGTGAGTGTAAGGATGAAGAATGTAAAATCTACCTTGATAGAAAGTGATGCTACTGGCCATGCGATGCTGCTGAGACTCAATCAAGGCCCAAGCCGCCTCACCCAACCGGCAGTAACATAGGTGCGATGATGTGCTGCACTTGACCACAATCACCGAGTCAGAACGGTCCCAAATGAGGGTATCCGTCATCGCATAGGACAATGACGAACATGTATCAGGAGAAGGGAGCCCAATCGAAGCTCGGGTGAAGGGATTAATTAAAGAAAAGGTGACGTGACTGTTTCGGGCTCTTACAGAGAGGAACCAACCCGAGGAAGATCCGAAGAGGTTAGAGTTGTCAGCAATGCTGGGGAGAGGGTTGGAGTAGATGCGGTCTTCGGAAAGGGAATACAAATGGGTGGAGGAGGTGGAAGGGAGGGCTAGCCAGGGGAGTTGCGGAGGGAGGCAGAGGGAGGCGGATTGGAAGGAAGAACGCCAATGGGAGCAGACAGAGCGGAGACGGAGATGGTCGGTGATTTCCGTAAGGTTTCCGGCGATCGCGATTACCAGTTCGGATGGCAGATCTGACCAGCCCATTTGCTTGTTAATAATTGCTACGGTGATCTGATTCTGATTTTATTTCGCGGCGGATGTGCGCGGAATAGAGGGTGACCTGTCTTTGGAGTTTGGATTAAGAAGGAAATTTGGAATTTATTGGTGATTTCCGGGTTCTGAACTTCTGATCCGGTTTCAGATTTGGATCCGCTTAGATTGAATAAAGAATTGTTTTTAGAAAATTCAGAACCGATTCGCATTGGATTAAATTGAATTGAGAATGGTTTTAAGAAAAATAATTGATTATGGTATAAATACCATTACGATATCAGTGTTTTTATATCCGATTCAAATTGTATTCAAACCCAACACTATAAATAGAGTATGACAAAAGAAAGGTAGTATGACTAGGGAAAAGAAAAATTAATTGTTGGTTATTCAAAGGTCGAGAATTTAATTTCCTCATACGACTTAGTAATTTTTGTTAAGATTTTCAAAAAAAAAAAATAGAGTATGATTTTAATTTATCTATTCAAGTCAAATAATCATTATATCTGAGGTAATTCTAATGGAATTTCTTGTAAATTAATTAAGGTCAATGTATAAGATATGAAAATAATATCTGCTGGAAATGAATAATATAATATCTAAAAGTAAATCAAAAGTAACGATTTAGTTTATAACTTGATCAAAAACTATAATATTATTATTTAAGTTAAGAGTTGTTTATATTTTATTTTATTAATGTGTTGTGTTATATTAGTTTGTCAACAATATGAATAAAACTAGAGTGTTCTTAAGTTTATTAAGACTATTTGTAAATTTAATTCTAAAATCTATCGAATTAACTTTAAATGATAAATTTAAATAATTAAAATTCATCTCTTGTTCAAATCAAAGGAGATATAAGTTTAAAACATGTTTTTTTCTCCGAAGGAACTTTTTTATTTTACTTTTGTATTAATTAAGATATTTAAGAGTGAGAGCTATGAAAGAGTAAATTTGGTATTTAGAGGAAAAAAAATTCTCACCACTCAATTTTGTAATAATTGATATAAAAATAGCATTTCCCAGAATATATTAGTTTTTTCACATGCAAAATGTAATACTTATTTATTTCAAGGCTCACATATTTTATCTGCGTTTACAAATTGAATAACAAGTAAGTTAAAAGAAATTAGCATCATCCCGTTCAACTTCTGATCATAAATATATAAATAATTATATTGTGAGGTTATTTTCTTATATAAAAATATCAAATTAATTTCAGTTTCTCTCTCTGCTATACTTTTTAACAGAATGCATATGTTCAACTGTTTTATGTAGTTTTTCATGTAGTTAATTGAATTTGAGAAGGTAGCAGGGGCTGATCCGTCGAGGAAAAAAAATAACGAATTGGGTATAAATAGCTAACTGAGTTCAAATTTATTAGTCTATTGGATACTAGATAAAAAAAAATAATCCAACTTATAATTTTTAATACTCGGATTATACTTTTCAATGCTCTAACTTCTAATTCTAATTATAGAATTAAAAAAATATATTCTAATTTTAATATGAAATTTAACTCAAATTACAAATCAGCATTCGAGAGTATTTTTCGTAATAGAAACAAGGCCAGCGTACTATTTTTTATGATAAAAGGAGGTTCCAAATTTTTCAAGAGCACTAATCATTTTTTTTAAATAAACTGAAATAAAATGATCCCGTTGGCAGAGAATTTATGAGAAAATGCATCTCAACAATTTCGGGAGCATATTGATTCCATGCAAAAACTATGTAATGTAGTTGGATCATCAAAAATGTGCTTCTTTTAAATTAATTCCATATATTCTTAAATTGAAATGGAGTATATATTTGCATAATTCACTTAATGAACTTTGCTCGATTCATTGTAGTTTTCAAAATCCAAATTTAGGAAAGTAACAGTATTTGAAAAATAATTTTTTAGTTATGTTGATTCAAATCTACTATGAGATATTGGTGGACAATCAAAGAAAAACAGGACTATCAAATGATATTACTGAGATATTTAGTGTACCACGTCTGTTACTGAGACATTTTTTACTGGAGTTAACTAATCGAAAATAGTACTGTAATGTTTCTCATTCATTCCAACTATTTTTTTTCTTCGAAATTTATTTATATAATATGTAATTTTTTTTTTAATTGTGAGAGAGCAAAAGAATTAAAATAATGATATATTAGGTTTATTTCCTAACCAAACAGATGGAAATTGCTTTTATCTATAAATAATTGATTTGATTGATTTGATCTTGCATTTGTATTATCGCAACCAATGTACTGCCCAGTGGTGGTATAAACAAGCTGTCTAAATTAAAATCACTATAACAAAAAGTACCCAAATTAAACCAAAATATCAGTTTCTTCTTTTTACAAAATGTGTATGTTTCAAACTTTTTTTTGAAGCTTTTCATGTCATTAATTGGATTTGAGATAGTAATTGAAATGAGGCGGTGCAATTTCGGTAGCAAATTGATTCCATGTAGTTGGATCACTAAATATGTGCTTCTTTCAAAGTAGTCTCATTTACTAAGTTTTGTTCCATAAAAGAAGAGTCAATTCTCTGGCTCGTCCCTCTGCAATTTTCTTCAAAAAATAATAATTAACTTTCGTACAATATGAATATCATGATTTCAAAGTCGATAGGTAAAAAGAGAATAACATCAACCTGAGATTTCAAACCAATCACTTGTGTCAGAATCATTGTCAACCCTTTGACAATTGCCATTTTAATTTCTTGTTTTCGCTATTTCCTTCTCTTCCTGATCTAGAATCTCCGTGCAAAATATTGATGGTTTACTCTGTTGAGTCTGTTTCACATACACATTCTTCCGAGTTCCAACTCTTTTATACAATCGTTCATTAATGCAAGGGAAGATATTATCTGTGCAAATCTTTTTTATAGATTTTAGTACCATAATTGCTGTTCCTACTTTAATTTCCATTATTATTACTGGATTTAATGCAGTAAATATATATATATAAGCAGTAAATATGTTATTCCTCATTTTCTCATAGATGATATACTTCTTTGTTTTGACTTCAATTTGTTACTTAACAAAATCAATTTTATTCAATGCCAAAAAAACTAAGGAACATTGTACTGATTTGACAACCAGTTTTTAAGCTCTTTGATTTAATGTTTCAATTTTTGGTTTAGTCCTCTGGTAGAGGCTACCAAGATTAATATTTTAATATTTAGCTTTAATCTATCAAACATGTATGATAACTTAATTTTACAACACGGGCAAATATTTAAAACAACATATAATTTGGCTCTTAATTTCTTGTATATCTTTAAACTTTCATTTCTTTAGATTTAGGCATTACATATTGATGCATGCATTCTTAAAATCACAGTGTTAACAATTATTAGTGTCATTTTATATTATTTGTAATCATCAAATTTTGATTCAATTAGAACAACGGTAATGTAGTTGGACCACAAAATGAAACACACTTGTTAAAGTAGTTTCATAAATTCATACATCTGAAATGATAAAGAATATTGATGCAAAAGTGAACTATATAAGCGTTGATTGATTCCAATCAAATGTGGCTTGATTATACAACTTTAGGAGACACATTTATTACAAAAAAAAAAAAAATTACTGATTCATGCCTACCTAAATGAAACTATGAGATATTAGAGAACAACCAAAGAAAAACACAACTATTAAATTGTGCATTGTTCATCAAGCTGCAGATATCATGATTTATATGGACCAACATTAGTACAGACTTTTGTAAAATAAAATTAAGAAAACTGACTGGAAGATTGAGCAAGATTTAAAGAGCCTTTCGGTTGAATTTGCGATAATGGAGACCCTGAATTCAATTTTGAGCAACTCAAAACTGAAACAACGTAAATGTCTCCAAATGAAGACAAAGTGTAGCTTGTTGGATTATATCTGAAATTCTTATGAGGAGATATACTGAAATTTTTATGAACTACATAAGCTAATTTATAAGTAAAACAGAAATTTTGTAATATTACGTGCTGAGTCAAATGCAAAAATACCACATCAATATATTCAGGGGCAGAATCAGAATTTGAATATAAAGAGGACTAAATATTATTTTTGGTTAAAGATACCGTGAAACTGTGCATTTTTCTTTGGATACTTTGTTTTTCTTGTTTTCTGCTTGCTCCATTGAAGATTTTTTTTAGATGCTTTCCTTGTTTAATATTTTCTTCTTCTTTTTTTTCAAAATATGACTGTAGTATATAAAGCAGTGATTACAATTTACAAAGTTTAGGGTTACATATTATTGGAAAAAAAAAAAAAAGGAATGTACAGCTTTCATATTCGAAATCATCTCTTCTGTCCAAGTTTGCCAATTGATTATCTAAAATATTTTCTTCCATTTAAACCTTTCCAAGAATAATAATGTTTCCCTTTTTCTAATACTAATGATTAGGAAACCGAAGTGAGTATATGGAAATGAAAAGGCAGCCTTCTAGATTTGATTTCAAAATTTTGCATTTAAGTCTTATAAGTTTATTGTATTATATAGGGGAGCTAATATGTATAAGAAGAAAACTTCAGTGTACTTGGTAAACAAATTTTAAAATCACGGAGTGACTTAGCATCTCCAGCATGTACTAAGATCTGCCCCTGAGTATATCTTATCTAAGTTTAAGATAATGTAAAAATAATGTAAAAACTTAAAATCACCGTGGGGACTGGGGACTATGAATGCAGAAACTTAAAAATAATGTAAAAAAGACTATAGCGGCATTTACAAAATAAGACCAACCCTTCATATAACCATAGTAGCACATGCACAACAATAGTGTCATTTACAAAATTTAAATCAAAGAGGAAGAATAAGGAAATAATGGGAAACAAATAAATTAGATAATATTTAATTGTGGGTTATTAATTCAAAGGGTAAATAGAAAAGAAAAATAAGAGTTAAGAGATATGTGAAATATAACTAAGAGTAGAGGGGTAAATAAGAAATTCAACAACTCTTGAAGGGTATATGAAAAATTAACCATATTTTATTCATTTGCACCCTTATTTCTATCACATCTTGAGATTTTAATAGTCTATGTACTGATTCTTTGAAGATAAGTAAATAGAGAGTTTTCCTGATGTGTTAAGTCTTTCATATTTTTATTATTGAGCATGTCATGATATATAGAATTATCTTACAAATGAAATATTGTAGAAAGTTAGAAAAAAATTAATGACACTTCGCTGCTCCACCATCAGCCAAAAACTTGGGATTTATCATGAAGAAGACAAGTGCTAACCAATAATATCTTAAATTTTTTCAAAGAATCGTGGTAACATTAAAATTTTCCATAAAAACTAATAAGATAGTTCTTCCACCATATAAAATGCACGAAATACATTCCTTTTTATACCATTCAAAACATAAGAAGCATATATTAAATAAGGGTAAACATGGTATAATGAAACAAAATTTTCTCTTAGCACTTATTAATACAATTTGAGCTCTTAGAATAGCAGTCTCCATTCCTCATAGGAAACCGTGGGGACTGGGGACTATGAATGCAGAAACTTAAAAATAATGTAAAAAAGACTATAGCGGCATTTATGCAAATGCAACCTCCATCAACTTGTAAAAAACATGAGTTGTTTACAATAGCCATATGACTAAAAAACATGCCGTGGAATATGGTTCATTAAAGAAAGTACTACTGACTGAATAACCTGAGTCCTACAATTCTAAAGGATTTTGAAAGACATAACTTTTTGTTAATTTAAAATTAACAAACTCAATTAAATAACTTAAATCTAGTGTGAGGCATATTTGAATCTTGGTGCATTGTACAATTGTAAAATATATTAGTGTTTTCACTTGCAGAACTCAATACTTATTCATTTCAAGGCTTACATGTACAGTAAATGTTCTATTTCCTCTCCAGTGTTGCATTCAGAAGTTGGCTAACAACTAAAGAAATTAGCATTGTGTCGTTCAATTTCTGATCATAAAATATAGAAATAATTATATTGGTGATGTTATTTTATTATACAAAAAATATATCAAATTTCAGTTTCTTCTCTCTGCTTTATTTTTCACAGAATGTATATGTTTGAATTTATTTTCTGTAGTTTTTCATGTAGTTAATTGGATTTGAGATAGTAATTAAAATGAGACAGTGCAATTTTGGTATTTTTCGTAATAGAAACTAGGTAGTTAATTGGATTTGCGGTTTGGGTAGATTTCGAAAACCAATCCAACTTTGGTCAGTTTTTTAAATTTAATTATTTTTTGGATATTTATAAAAAAATTCGGCAGTATCAACATACTATTTTTATGAGAAAGGAAGTTTCATTTTTCCAAGAGCACCAATCATTTTTTTCAAAAAATAAATTGAAATAAAATGTTCCCATTGGCAGAGAATTGATGATCTCACAAAAAAAAAAAAAGGTTAGAAACTTGGTGATATAGGATAGTAGCATTCACAAAAGAGAAAATGCATCTCAACAATTTCGGTAGCAAATTAATTCCATGCAAAAAAGAATGTAATTAATGTAGTTAGATCATGAAAAAGGTGCTTCTTTTAAAGTAGTTCCCTGAATTATATATAAAGAGTGTACATATATGCATACTGCACTTAAAAAATCTTTTATATCTACATGAAATTCAAATGTAGTTTCCAAAATGTAATTTAGGAGAGTAAAGGTATTTGAAAATTAATTACTTAGTTATACTTATTAAAAATTTAATATAATATATTAGCGGATAATCAACGAAAACTAAGACTATCAAATGATGTATTTTGTGCAACAATACCTACAAGGCTACAACACATATAGAGGTAATATGATTCATAATTTCAACAATTTGCTTGTTTGCTCACTTTGATAGAAAATAACATTTTGCAAAAGGTTTAAAAATAAAGCCTTATAATAGGTTTTGGGCTAATTGCGGCTTTGTTGTCCCATATGGGCTGGATAAGATAAATCCAAAAACGAACCACATTTATATTTTTCTGCATGAAATAGTCAAGTAAATAGAGGAGAAGAAGATAGATTTGAAATTGTTTGTATTTCATTCATTGTGTAAATCTGATTACAATTGCAAATGCCTTGAGTTGCATATACAAGACCTACAAGATTTATTCAATACTCAAATTATATTTCTCTTGAGATAATTCTAATTGTGCCAGTCTAGTCTGAGGTGTCTAGATAGATGGAATATGGAATCTGTATCCTCTCACTTATTGCAGAGGATCACTCTCACTTTACGGTTAGAGATTAAATCTCAACCAGTTTGGAATTCGAGTCACTATAAGGGCAGTATTTTTGACTTCGAGATTTGTGCCAAGTTAAAAAGAACGGTCCAGATCTAGTAATTGTAAAAGATTCCCTTATGAATGAGGTGAATGATCTCCATTTTGTGTTACAATTGACATGTCCATTTGAATCTTATATATCCCTGTGTATGATTACAAAATTGGTGAAAAAGTAACAGAAAGGTCAATTAATTACTTGGAGCAAAGACCAGAAGTGCAGAAAAATTTTGAGTTTGCCGTGCGATATCTCATTTTATGCAATTACAAAATAAAAAAATAAAAAAAAGTTGAGACCCAATTTCAATGTTTGCAACTCGTATTATATGAAACAGAAAGCTGCCAACATAATTCGTAGCGAGAAAAACATCTGGACGAATATGGTTCATTCAGAAAATAAATTAACCTGTTTTGATAGTTAATATAAAGCAAACTATAGTTAACTTTGACTCATTTCAATAAAATGCGGTTTTAAAATACAACTTTAGAAGACACAAATATTAGAAAAGTAATTACCAATTCATGTCTATCCAAGTGACACTATGAGATATTGAAGAACAAACAATAAAAAGCACAACTGTCAAATTGCGCAATATTGTTAATCAAGCTGTAGATATCATGTTTTATGGACCAGCATTAATATAGACTTCTGTTAAAATTAAGAAAAGTGGTTGATAAATTAAGCAAGATTACCAGAGCCTTCGGTTGAATTTGCGCCATTTGAAACAAAAGCATTCGCAAATTGAATGACAACTAGGTAAGGAAATTAGCGTCAGCACGTTCAACTTTTGATTGTAAATTATATATAAATAATTAAATTTGTAGGGTTATTGTCATATATAAAATATAGTTTGTTCTCTCCTCTTTTTTTTTTTTTTTTTTTTTTTTTTTTACAGCATGTGTATGATTCAAAAATAAATTCCTGTTTTTATGTCGTTAATTGGATTTGATATTGTAATTGAATATTGAAATGACAAGGTGGTTTTAATAATAGAAAATAGGCGGTATCGACATATCATTTTTGTTAAAAAATAAGTCCAAATTTGTCCAAGAGCACTAATCATTTAATAAAAAATAAATTGAAATGAAATGGCCCCCACAACAAATTATGGATGATTTGAGGCTTAGAATATGCCTGGTTGATATCTCACGGTGATATGATAGTGGCATGCAAAAAATACATCTCAACAATTCTGGTTGCAAATTGATTACACCCAAAAACAATGTAATGTAGTTGGAGCATGAAAAAAGTGTTTCTTTAATTTGTAGCTTCATAAATTGTTGTACTGAAACGGAGTACATATGCATACCGAACTTAATAAACTTTGATTGATTCATTACAAATGTAACTTCAAAAATCAAATTTTAGGATACAATAATAGTATTTGAAAATTAATTACTTACCCAAATTCTGATATGAGAGATATTGGCGGACAATGAAAGAAAAAGAATGCGCTTTAGAATCAAAGCCCTATTTACCATCTTGTCAATCAAAAAAACACTATTATCCTAAAATATTTTCTCCAACAATAACGACAACCCCTCCAAGTGATAATTTCAAAATTTATTAAAGAATTGATCAACACATTTAGAGGTAAATTTAAATTTTGCAAAAAAATTCAAAAATGAAGGCTTCAAATGATCTTGGTTAATTGGGGCTTCGTTGTTACATATGGGCCGGATAAATTTGTGCCTTCTCTTCTCATTCTTCTTTTTCCATTATTGTAGTTGCTAAATCACGAGAATGACTATTTGTTAATTTTTATTATGTTTTTTTAAATGCACCGCTATGTACTGGTATTTTGATTTGTTAGTTTTTATTATTATATACTGTTATCGCGTTAGCTTTTGAAGTTTTGAGGGGTAGTTTGAGCAATTAGGGAAGTTATCATGCTGCTGTGATTTGTACTTGCCAAGAGATATCTCATTTCATGCATTTAAGAAAAAAAAAAAATTAAGAACACAATTTGTATTATTGCAACTTCTAGTAAAAACAGAGAGCTGTCAACATCAGCTTCGTAGCAAAACAACATGTGGTCGAATATGGTTCATTCCAGAAAATAAACAGGAAATTTGATGGTTTTATATAAACATGGCATTATCAAAATATCTAACATACAAATAAAAGTAGAGCACAAACTAATATGACCTAGACTCCTGACTTTCTTTTCTTACAACAACAGATCTCTCTCTTCTGACAAATAAAATGATACCGAGAAAGAGATATACCAGAGATGCATGCATCTTCATAACAAATCTAACATAATACACAAACGGATTTAATTTCAAATCAGTTAACATAAAGACCTTCAAATTAGCATCATCCTTTGCGCATAGCAAAACTTGGGCTGTGACAGTATCAGAACAGAACCATGTACCAGTACTGATCAATCGAACCGGCGGCACCGCCATGCTGAAACCGAGAAGAGTGCTCGGTCCTGCCAACAAACAAAGAAGCAACCTTTCTCTTCTCTCACTCTGTATCCTTCACAATTCAAACCTTGAAGCATTCTCCTCACATGCAACAACCCGTAATAACCCATCGGTACACGGCCAAAACCGGCCGCCTCCATCCGCTTCCCCCAGCTCTCGACCCGCTCATGCCTCTCCTTCCTCTCTGCCCCTTCACATGCTATTATGTTTTTTATTTCCTCTCCAAGCAGCACTCTCTCCACTCGCGCTCTCTCGACCGAGTTTCTCGGTGCCGTCAATTCAAGACAGTCGAACACAGCAGCATAGTAATTCAATGCTTCGACAAATCGTTCAGTTAGTACCGGTGAATTATGGTTTGATTCTTGTTCGGTAACCACCATGATTTTGGGAGCTAAGTTCCAGAGTGCATTCAGGAAATCCTCGATCTGACAATTTGAATTGCCTAACAAGAGATGGAGAGAGAGAACCGAGCTAACAGCCAATGCCTCGCCGGTTTTCACCTTCAATTTCTCTACATCTAGCGAGTTCATGTCGGTTAGTATGGCATTGAACTGAAAAGGTACATCAAGCCTCTCTGCTTCTTTGGTTAGACAAACTGATATCTGATTGGTTACCTCCTTCGATTCGCTAACCGCTGTTAGTCTCAGGTGTGGTGGGCCCTCTGGCCGCGCCGCAAGAAGTTGTAACAGCTCAATCCACTGTGTTGGGTCTGATGCACCTAAGTCTATCACATGCACCAATTTCTCCCCTTCCATTGCCTCAACTATGGCCTGATTCGACGCTGCAAAAGCCAACCGAAGAAACGGGCACAGGTTAACGAAATCATGCCTAGCTGCTGCAATAGCAGAGGCTGAGGCAGAACAGCTTGAACCTACGAGTGTTTGGTAAAGACCAGGAAACGGCCGCAGTGACCGGCGTGCCAAGGCAGTCGAGAAGGCTGCAGAGAGGCGCTGCATGGCGTCACCGTCCGGTGAAGAGAGAAGTGAAATGTGTTGCAACAGAGTGCTTACATGGTCAAGGCGGCTCACGGAGACATGGTTGGCACAGTTTAGAAGGAAATGAATGAGGTACAGACCTCGCTCGTCGGAGCGAAGGTTTTGGAGATAGGCTGAGGGGAGAGGTGGGGTAGGAGGAGCGGTGGAGGCGGGAGGAGGAGATAGTGGCATTTGAGAGAAGGATTGCAGAGGAGAGGAAGAGGTTGTAGAAGTTGAGGAACCATTCTCTTCTTGGGTCATGGTGCCAGTGCCTTGTTTCTTGTTTTGTTAAAGAAGAAGAGAGAGAGAATGAGATGTTTGTTGAATGGAAATGGAAGAGAATAGTGTTTCTTCTCAGTCAGAGTTTTAGAGAGTTTAGACAGAACTCTAACAAGATCTCTGTAGATTTCTGAGAAGAGGGTTTGGTTTCAGACTACTAAGATAATGAAAACAGAGAGTGTTATAAAGTATGAACAGAGGAGGAAAGAAAAACAAGGGATTCTTTCGTTTTAAATGTGGTTGGATGGTATTACCATATTGTGTGAATGGGTACAGGTACAGGGAGAAAAGATAGAGAGAGAGACAAACACAGCTAGAAGTCGCAGGGAGAAAACCAGAGAGAAGAGAGAAGAGAGAAGAGGAGTTAATTTTTTGGGATGTGAGGGGGAAAAGGACAAGGGACTTCGCTTTTGTCTCCATCGTTGTGGCCTCTTGTTTTGTAGCATTGAACGAATATGGAATTTGTGTGGAGGAGAGCCTCTCTTTCTATTCCTCCTTAAATTATCCTACTTCTCATTTTTCTCTGTTTTGCGCTTCCAAAGTTTCAAATCTGACATTTCCTCCTCCGAGTCTCAGAGAAGGTGCACTATATCTGGAAAAGTGGAAAGTAATATTTTAAAAAAAAAACTTAATTTTAAATTTACTCGGAAAATTATTTTTTGTTCAATACAAAATTTATTTGAAATTTACATTATAATATTAATAAAAATAAAATATTTTAAAAAATCTTATTTTAAAAATCTGAACGGGTAAAAAAAATTGTTAATCGATTCATCATTACAATATCTAAAAATTTATAAATTCACGAGAGGTTGTCCTTCAAATCCATCAAAACATTATTGACAAAAAAAAACTTTTCTACGAATTGCTTTTGAGTTAATTTATTGACGATGGCTTTTGTATGCATTCATCATCCATTTTCTTTTTTTCTGAATTATTAGGAGAGCTCAATAAAAAAAATTTTAACATATTTTTGTTAACCTAACATTTTTCTTCTTTTCAAAACTACTTTAGCACTAATTAAAATACATTAAAGTGCCAGATGGAAGTATTTAAAGTGTTTTTACAAGTCAACATAATAGCTTACCGCTTAACCTATTATTTTGAATTCAAAGTTAATATAAGGAATATGCTAGCATGCTATGCATAGCATAGAGGGCCTCCATGCAACAGCTCAATATTCGACTTTTCAAAATTCTAACAGTCGATCCGAACCGTTCATCTTGTTCTCCATATTAATATGTGTTTGGAGACCAAATTTTACATTTTTTTGGAATTTTTTTACTAATTTTTTAGATTTATTGAAAATCGCTGTTTTCAGCAAATCTGGACCATAACAAAAACTGCGATTTTCAATAAATTTAAAAAAATAGTAAAAAATTTCAAAAAATGTAAAATTTGGTCTTCAAACACATATTAATATGGAAAACAAGATGAACAGTTCGGATCGACCGTTAGGATTTTGAAAAATCAAATATTGAGCCGTTGCATGGAGGCCCTCTATGCTATGCATAGCATGCTAGCATATTCCGTTAATATAAAATTAAAATAGTTTTTTTTTTCCAAAGTAACCCAAAGCAGGTCACTAGTTTTTATTTATTTTCAAAACTCAAAAGTAGTTATTAAAAAATTGATGCGATGAAAGAAAAAGAAAAATCAGAGATGATCCTACATAATATTTTTTTTCATTAACATCATCATACATACATATGATGTGATAAAATTAAAAAAATAAAAATGTCGCAAGAAATGAAAACACCATCTAACATAAACATCAACATCATCATCAACATCTTGTTACATAAGCTAACCTCCAATATATTAACACATCAGATCACAGTTTTCATAAAACACATGACTAGTAAAACCCCAGTATGAAAACATGAAGACAGAATAAAGCGGAGTATTCCACAAATCATTCAAACTAGATGTCAGCGACATTTAGCACATAAGACCCGTAAAGTTCTACAATTCACCTGCATCAATGTCCACAAATGAAACAAATTTAGTGCAGAGTTGTGTAAAAAATTTTGCAAAATTAATTCTTAGTAGTCTGAAAATTTATCTTATTTTTTACACCATATCAACAAGTTACAGGAACTCATTTTTTTAGGCATTTTAATTCTTGCTATTTCACTTGCCAAGATAATATAAAAAAAATTTAGTCGGCTATTCCACATTATTAAAAAAATAATATTAATATTCCTGATTCAAAGCACTCAACAAAATTATACTTAAAACTAAACATATGCATTTCGCATTAGTGATTGAAAACGCATTCAGCTCTGTAAAATAAAATATTTGTAAGTATGAGACAAACAAAATAAGTTTGATTGTACGAAGTTATGCAATTAAATATTCATCTCAGCACATGCATTCAAGTCTGATCTCTAATCAAGTACTAAAATATTGCATTCAGAAAAAATTTGCTTGTATAGTGATGCCAGATGTTAATTTAGATCTCAAAATAATAATGTTATATTTTAAACGAAAATGAAGTAGGCAAATAAATAAATTTTATTATAGTTAGGAATAACTTTAATATGCAATATAATGTTATCAAACTACTAACTATAATTTACTATTATAAAAAAAAAAAATTCTCATAGAGTGACTTAATTTCTGCATATTAATTAACTTGTCAAATACGTCGGCATAAAAACAAAAAGTTGAGGATCATGATGCAAAAGTTGCTTCTTTTAGACTATTAGCTGCTGTCAAACCTGGGCATTAACATTTTGACAAAAGATTTTGTCTGGACTCGAAGGGTTGAGGAATAAGTCGTGGCCTCGTTATTCCTTATCCTTAGAAACGGACAAAAGGGACCTAACAAATGCAAACAAATACAAAAACAAAACCACCATCTCTTTTTTTCTCTCATGATTTTTGTTTTCTTCTGAATTTGTAAATTTCGTTGGGAACGCGAGAGAAAGAGAGGAAAGGACGGATAGAAAAAGGCCCAAAACCACCAATTGTTGTCGTGTACCGAGCGGCGTGGCCTCGCTCCTGTTGTTCTTATCCTTGGATTAAAGGACAAACAGACAAGCAGGTTTTGCTAAAGGACGTTACCTGTGGCCCTGTGGGAGCGGGTTTGGTTTATGACTTGGAGAGTTGGAGGAGTCCGTATCCTCTGAGATATCTCAACTTTTGCATGACCTACGTGTCCGGTCCCTATTCGGGAGTGATGTAGGGTGTCAGTATTTTGTGTGCTTTGAGATTTGTGTAGAACGTCCTCAAACGGTTGGGATTTTCCATAAAATCACGCAAAGTTTGAGATATCTCAGAGGATATGAATTCGAGTTGGAGTTGGGGTTTAGTTAGTCTCCTTTTGGACTCGCTGATTTTCTGTGGCCTAAGAAGTACTGGTACTGATGGAGTCATATCATATCCCGACTTTAAAAAATTTCAAAAAATATATATATTTTTTCTATTAAAGATAGTTCTACACGACAAGGTTATCAAACTACTGGTGCCGTGCCAAAGCTCATGACACTAAGAAAAATTTGATTCTATTTATATTTAGTAGTAATAACTTAAATTAATTTACTTGATGAAGTAATATGTTGAATGATGATTAAATAAACTTTTCTTTATGATAATGGATTTATAGGTGGAGTAAGCTAACTCACTTCTTGCTACATCTTTCTCTTTTTACTTTATTTTTTACAAAAATATAAAGTAAAAAATTTACTCTATTTCTTACTCCACCTTAAATATCATGACAGAGTATAAGAGATCATTTGCTCCTAGCTTAATTTTTTTTTTAAATACGATTTTATTTATACATGGTGAGATTAATCGCCGGTTAATATATAATTTTATATGAGAAGAGGTATCAAACTATCGGTACCAAAGCTCGTGATGCAGAAGAAGATGTGAATTTTATTTATATATTTTTTTTCAAAATATTTTTTTCAGAATATATTTAATATTCCAAATAATTATAATTTTTTCTCTTCTAAAATGTTGTGCCATCCTATTAAACATCCTGGCTCTGCTTCTTCTGAATCATGTCAACGCAGATCAGATACGTTAACATTTTGTGTGTAAAAATATAAAAGTGAATATTTTGTATAAAGGTGACATCGGTTGATCATATTTAAAGAGTTTCGCGTCATTCATAATGTTGTTATATTTAAACTTAAATTATTTCGAGGTTGACTATTTTTAGATTGCAATTTGATTTTTTTTTTTAAATCATAATGGTTTGAGAGTCGAGTCAATAAAACTGGGAGACTTAGGGCCTGTTCAGATGTAATTCCGAACATACTGTTTACGTAGGAAAAAAAAATTCACTCAGACTAAATTTTTTTTCCCACATGAACAGTAAATTTCAATTCAAACTTTTTCTATTCTCGTTCTTATTCCCATTCTCACTGTGCAACTGAACAGGACCTTAGTTTGCTTCATATTAGAGCATTGATAAGTGCACCTTTATTTTTGTTAATTTCAAGTCAAATCATATCATAAAGTCGCAAGAAGGTAATCGAGATGCTATATGTAATAAATTATTAGATTTGAGTTTTGAGTAGAGTTACATTAACTTGAATTCACATCAATCAGATTGGGGTCGGAATGGAATTTAAATACCTCGTTTTGTTGTGTAGTGTTGTGATTAAGTTAAAATTTTTCGTATCATGATTAAATTTAAAATATTTGTTACATTACGGACGGTATGCTAGTTACATTCAAACATGACTTGGTCATATATATGTCATTTTGGTCAAATTTAATTTATTTTTTTAATTTAAGTTAGTTTATTTAAGATTCACTATTTGATTAAGATCTAACAGTCATACTTATACCTGACTTGCATGATTATGTAATGTGTCGCGTTGTGATCAGATCTTTTGTGTGATGTGTTGTACTGTGTCAAATTTTCAAAAATTAATCACAGCACACGACACATGAATCATGACACTTAACTAGTGCACGTGCCATACCTGTGCCGTGTTGTATCTGGTTATGCCATAACTTTTTTTAATCTTTAGTCCGAGTTAAAAATTGAATTGTGAACTGATATAATTTGTGTTAAGTTATAGTGATATGTTTATGTTTCGAATAATTGGATAAGACCTAATATTGATGTTTTGGATATAATGATGTAAGTATAATTCGTTAACATGTTGTTGTTTTATAATGCAACAATATATCAAATATTTATACTTTTACAAAACAAATAAATAGTCCGTAAATTTATGATTTTATAATTTAACATTGTTTATATGATTCGTCGTATTGTGTTGCCTATACGACTCGTGAGGTTTAAAATAAAATATTTAATGTACACTCTTTAAAAAACTTCGTATTAGTTATATAAAAATAATAAATATCATATTCACCCTTTTAAATTTAAAAAACTAAATTTTTTATCTACTTTATTGTGTTTTCTATTAAAATTCATTTTAAATTTATACAATAATTATTTTATCCTTTACTAAAAGATAAAAAAAAATAGAGTAGAGTTAAAATACACCATTGGTTTTGTGCCCCAGCCATACCACATGTCTATATCTCTATTTACAAAGTTCAAACAATCGATCCGAACTGTTCAACTTATTCTACATATTAAAATGTACTTAGAGACCAAATTTTGTATTATTTGAAATTTGGTTACTATTTTTTAGATAGGTACAAAATTACTGTTTTTGGATGGTTCAGATGTAGTGATTCTGTACCTATCTAAAACAATAGTGAACAAATTCCAAAAAATATAAAACTTGGTCTTTAAGCACATTTTAATATGTAGAACAAAATGAGGGGGTTCGGATCAACTATTTGAACTTTGTAAATGGAGATAGAATGGGTAAGTTTTAAGTTTTTTGAAAGGCATATATGAAATTTCTCCTTTAAAATAATGGGGCAATGTATACATCGAAATATGTGGTATGTCAATATCTTTCTAAAGTGTACAGGATTAAGTACAAATTTTTAATACAGGTTTTTAAGTTTCGGGTTTTTTTGTCATATGGAGACCTGCAATCTTTTACAAAATATAAAATAAAAAATTCTTAGCTATTCTCGACAAAATAATGAAAATATTTAATATATCTATATAAAAAGATTCTTCGGAAGAAATGTGTTATTAAAAATATCACAAGATATAGATATAATAGTAGCTAGGTAGAGCAGATTATACAACTTGTCGGTGAAAGGATAGGATATAGAGATAGTACCAAATTAGGCGTGCTCAAGATTTCAAGTGTTTTAGATCCGAGCATGTCATTTGTCCATTGATAAACGGACAACCGAGGTAAGAGCAATGATTTCATTCATACACTTACTAGTGATAAATTTTATTTGATTTCATACATACGGCTACAAAGATATATATTATTTGTCAAACTTATAAGATAAGAACGTAAACGCCACGTTTTGTTTAATATTTAAAAGAAATGCTGGCGACCACTATAAGATCCACCCTAATATCAAATGTGTATTAAAAGAGGTGAATCATGGATGTATGAAGTTGGTCAGATCAGAGATACCATCAAAATATCTTAATTTAGCAAATTGCATTGTTTTGAAAAAAGTTTGATCACATTTTAAGTAATTAAATATCCAAATTTTATTTTATGTTTTTTTATTATATTTAAAATTTAAATAAATTATATTTAGAGAAATTTCGAAAGGATTTATTTTATCATGCCAATTTTCCCGAAATTTTATTAATATACACAAAAAATAACAAATTTAAGAATCTACACCCATTTTGATCAATATTCCAAAACTACAGAATCCGCAAAATAATTCACCGAAAATTCCATTTTCTTGAATTATTCTGCAGAAATAGAATTTTTGGGTTTTTTTTTATTTTAATAAAAAGAAGATGTTCTGATTTTTATTTTTTTATTGAAATATTAGAAATATTTTTATATTTCTTTAAAAATAGATGGAATACTATAGAATTGAATATACTAGAGAGATTGCGACAATAACCCGGATAATTATTTTTCAGCCCTGATTATTTTCCAACTGTAAGAAAAAAAATTAAAATATATCTTAGTGTGTTACCAAAAAATAAATATAAATATTTTAGATCTAAGTTACTGATCGTGTTTCAAAAGTCACTTCTCGATAAATAAATAAATTATCATGGTCCTTCTAGTACATTCAATTCATCTATTTTTGAAAATTAATTAAAAAAATGCTCTATCAAATGATGTCAAATAAAAAATGTTAGAAATAATCAGGATCAATATTTTTTTTCTAGTAACACAGAGAAAATAATTTAATTTTTCTTACAACCACAAAAAACTCAGCCTAAAAAATGTTGATCTAGATTATTTGTAGCAGTTTTTCTAGTAATAATATTACATCTATTTTCAAAGAAATATAAAATATTTCTAATATTTCAATGGTAAAAATTAAAAAATTATAATATCTTCTATTTAATTAAAATAAAAAATAGAAATTCTATGTCCGCAAAATAATTTTATGGAAGAGATTTTTCAGATACGGTGAATATTTTTTGCGGATTGTATAGTTTTGGAAAGAGTTAGGCTGGGGTGCTATGGATAGCATAGTGGCCTTCCGTGCTACGGCTTAATATTTAAGTTTTCAAAATTCAAACGGTCGATCCGAACCGTTCATTGTTTAATCCATATTGAAATGTGCTTGGAGACCAAATTTTACATTTTTTGGAATTTGTTTTCTATTTATTAAGATGGTTTCAAAATCACTGTTTTTATTAAAATTCTGCACCATTAGAAAACAGCGGTTTCAAAAATGCTTAATAAATAGTAAAAAAATTCCAAAAAATGTAAAATTTGGCCTCCAAGCACATTTTAATATGGATTAAACAATGAACAGTTCGGATTGACCATTTGAATTTTGAAAACTTGAATATTGAGCCGTAGCACGGGAGGCCACTATGCTATCCATAGCACCCCAGCCTAACTCTTTTGGAAATTTGTCCAGAACGAGTGTAAATTAATTGTGAAATTTTGCATTTTTTTTGTATATTAATAAAAGTTTCGGCAAGAACTAGATCTATTATAGTATTTGTTCAAAATTCATTCATAATCGATACTTTTGATTAATTATGGATTCATTATATCCAACAAAATGGACAGTTATATCTCAAATATTATCTAATGCGTCACCAGATAATTATTAGAGCAATCTCGAAAAAAAAAATTGTAACGTAATTATTAGATCAACTTAACAAATTGCTTGCATGTATGTTTTCAATTAATTGTGGAAATATTTTTAAGATGAGGGATCAAGTTACAACAATTTTTGAGTTACAACAAGTATTTTCTACATTTTCAAAGTCCAAATCGTCGATCCAAACCGTTAGATGTGATATCTACAATAAAATGTGCTTAGAAACCAAAATTTACATTTTTTTGAACTTTTTTTTACTACTTTTTAAGATGGGTACAAAATTCAATGGTCTGAATTTGACTAGTTTTTGTACCTATCTTAATAAATAGTAAAAAAATTCTAAAAAAATGTAAAATTTGATCTCCAAGCACATTTTATTGTAAAAATCATTTAACGGTTTAGATCGACGATTTGGACTTTAAAAATGTAGAAAATGCTTATTGTAACTCAAAAATTATTATAACTTGATCCCTCTATTTTTAAATCACCAGAACTGATTGTTGTGGTCCGTTATAACATCTAAAACTTACACTATTTTTTATTAGAATAATTTCAAATTGTAAAATCATACAAAACTGTAAATGCATTACTAGAAAAGTGGAAATTATATATGTTGCGTCAAAACATATTTATATTTTTCAAATTGAATGTATTCATGCTGAATCTAGTTCTAAATCCATGATATAGAAGGCGTTGCATTTATGAAGTTCAGTCTACCTATTTCCATTTAGGCTTATTTTAAATGCATACATCCAGGTTTGCTTAATATGCATCAATGGTAAAAGGAGTCGATGGTAATTAAGGATGTTATAGATCGAATGAATCAAATCTATATGATGTTTTTAGGATATGTTTGGTTGGATTGAAAATAGGTTACTATTAGAGTTAGACTATTTAGAATAACTTATTTAATGTTTGAATGGATTAGAATAGTTAGAATAGTGAATCTAATTTTTTTTTTTTGGTCTTATTATAATAATTTATTTTTAAATTTTTAAAAATTTAACTATTCAAATAAGACGAACAATAATTATTTTTAATTTGACTATTCTAGTTATTCTTATTTTACAACCAAAATAAGCTTTCTAAAGAAAAGAATTCACCGCATTGTATGCAGAAATATCAATCGATGGTTCAATAGGGTAGAGAGAGTTCTACACCAATCGCTCCAACCTAAACTCATCCAATTAATTTTACAGAATTTTTGTTTTTAGAAATTGTATTAAAATAATATAGATATTAGATAAATTGTGGTAAAAATTTGAATGTATTTAAATGAGTATCCGGTTGTACTGTAAAATCAGTCGTGAGAAATCTTGATTTTTTTTTTAAATATGTAATTTCTATAAAAGTCATGTGATTTTTGTAAAATAAAAAATAACTCTTCGGATCCGTACCATTTAGTTAGTCCCATAAAAAAAACTAATGATGAGTGACCTCATTCTACAAGAAATAATTTTTACAGCTATATGTCATTTCTATTGTTTTTTGTTTGAAAAAAAAAGAAATTAATCATAGAAATATATCTCACAGCCGTATATATTTTTATTATTTTTTGTTTGAAGAAACAAAAAATTGATCAAAGAAATATATTTCACTGCAAAATTAGCAAATTATAAAATTACAGTTTTTTTTTCCATTTATTATTATTACTTTGCATCAATATTTTTTTTTAATGTAGTTGTTATTATAAAATAATTTCATAATTTATTGAGATTGAAAATTGAAAGTATATTGAAATAAAATATTGTTATAAAACTTGATAATTTTCAATCAATTGAAACTATATATTTTTTTTTAATTTCCGAACAGGCCCTCCAAACTATACTTTTCCCTCCAAACTTGTTAATAAAATATTGAAAATTATAAAACTTGTTACCGAACGCATACATGAGAAAAATACCCATGAGCCAACTTTATCTATCAAACCCATAGTAATTGATTGTGCCGAACAGGCTCCAGTTATCAACAATCAACTTTTGACCATTTAAAATAATAAAATATACATTTTTTTTCTTTGATGGCTGCTTTGGGGAAAAAACATTAGCTCGGAGCTAATGCGAGAATTCCCATAAATTTCTTCACTTTTTGAACATTGTTATGGGTTAATAAATTAATTTTGACTATAAATTTTTTCTAAATTAGAAGATTAATAAATTAATTTTAGTGCATTTATTTTTTGAATGTTTTTTAACAACTTAATTTTATATTAAATTAATTCAAATATTTAAAACTTTTACATGTAGACACATTACTTATAAAATAGGTGAGTTTCAACTTTCAAATTCGTGATCTTAATTAAGAACACACCAGTTCTACTCTTCTTTCATTATAAAAATTGGTAGCCGAAGATTGCAGAGAAGAAATTCCATTTCTCTGGAAATCTTATGAACCCCAACTGAATCCTAAGAATTCTAAAATGCCAAACGGACATTGTTAGAGAGCCAAACCCGTGGACAGGAGGAGAAGAAACAAAGAAAACAAAAGGAGATTGCACCAAATTTTAATGGGTTAAAAACCCAACCCATGTGTTAGGAAATTTTATACGGGACTGATTATGTATGGATTGTATCTACGTGCAAAGTCAAAACATACTACAAAAAATAGAACAGTCTGTCGATTTATCGCACAGATACTACTGTCACTCATATAAAAAAAAAATTATTTATATCGATATATCCTCACGGGTACTATTTTATTTTTGTAGTAGGTTCATTGAGCCTGGTTCCTTCTATTACATTAAAATCTCACTAGTCTATCTAATAGCGTATAGATTTTTATATAGTTTTAAAAATAAAAAATATATATTAATGTTATACTACTGTCTATGCTCCGTGTCTGGCCACAGGACATCTTTGAAGTCCAGGAAACGACAAAGACCTTCAAAATTTCTCTTGCATTATTAGCACGCCAAGCATTATTAGAACGCCAAACTTGTACTTTTCAAAGTAAACTTAAATTTTCCAAAGGGCACATGTTCTTAAAGTAAACTTTTTAAAATATATTTCCCAATAACAAAATTCATAAAAGAATAATTGATTTGAAAAGTAATTATCAAGTATACTTCATTGTACAAAATATTTTGTCGAAAATTCTTTTTTTATACTCATATAAAATTATACATAATTTATAAAAGAAGTATAAAATTATGTTCTATCCTAATATTTTGTTTGCCCCGTTATATATTCCACATCCTGCCTCCTTGCTAGTGTTTTAATATTTGGTTTATATGTAGTATGCAGAAAGTCACTGCATACTGCATATACGGTATGCAACTGCATATGCGGATTTTTATGCGGACTTATATATACATATCTCATATGCGGATTTTAAATAAGAATTCATATATATATAAACAATACAAGTAATATATGGTATAAATTGTTGGCTTGTGCCACAATTTACTTGTCTGTTTGACTAGATTTACAAAACATATATTTATTGGATTTAACAATTTTCTTCAGTTGAGATATGTGTAGATTCATAAGATTTAGAAATGCAACAAGACTGTTGAGATTGTTTTTTTTGTCCTTAAGATAGCCGATTGAATCACTGTTCCAATAAAGGCTAAGGCTTCAAATTCAACATCTACTATTCATAATATTTCCGAAAAGTAGTCATATGCCGAAATTGGACACTCAAGCACTAAGATACGCTTGTTTGAATAGTGCTACAATTCCAAAACAATTGATGACCATTATAATGGTCCAGAGACCGTTACAATGGTAAAAATATCAACCACAGCAGTTTAATTCATTTGGGACCGTCACCTGACGGTCTGGGTTCCAGAGCTGGACCATTACAACTCTACCCGGACCATTGCAACAGAATAATTCCAGCAGCCTGCACACCTTTTATATTTTGACCGTTGTTTGGTCATCATACAAACTCCGATTTGAGTGAATCAAAGTTTGAAATTTCCAGAAGACCAAGATTTACAACTTCTATGTATTAACTTTGTTTAAAATATGAATGGATGGATCGGTATAAGCCATGGAAGACATATATTAGATATGATAATGTCTATAAACCTAGATTTGCCCCTCTCCCTTTATATAGAAGCAAATATTAGGTTTCAAAGAGTGCTCCAACCGTCTTCACAAGAGAGCCACCATGGTTGTTAGATCTTAATACTTATTCGACAATTGATGATCTCCTCCACCATACTCAAACAACTTCAATAATTCGAGTGACTTGTGAGATATCTTTATTTACTACAAACACCTTGTAATCCTTTGAGCCTTTGTGCTCACCTTTGTTATCTTGAGCTTTTAGTGCTCCTTTGAGCCGATTCCATGCTCAGGTCGTGTGACTTCACATAAGCTTTGTAAGGGCTCACTAGTTCTACTTAATTTGTATCAATTTCTTATTGGGTAAAGAAAGACGCGTCATCTTGAAAGTCACGAACCTCGAAGATATAGACGTTAGTGCCGAACTCTGTAAACAACTCTTGTATCAAGTGTCGCTAAACTCTACTATTTACTTTATTTAAGTTATATTTTAGTTTAGATTCAAAGTTATTTGAGTTTCCGCCGAGAGTAACTTATAGACACGCTGGATCATTTAATTTAGATTAAAAGTTTAGAAAGACCTATTCATCTTCCTCCCTTCCCTCTCTCTAGGTGTCTTTGAGGCCAACATAAATTACTGTTAATATACTTTAAATCGATATTTTTATCACTGTTAATATACTCTAAACCGGCAATATGTGGTATAAACTACTGTTAATATCCTCTAAACTGATATTTTTATCACTATTAATATACTATAAATAAGTAATATGTTTAAAACGCATATTCAGATTGAATATAAATTTTTTATTCAAATTGTAACCGAATATTTAACCGAATAGACCAAATATATTACACTGCTCCTTGCTGAGTACAATAAATGAGTATTGGAAACGAAACCCTGTTTTTTTTCACACACCGTACAGCATATATAATTTTTATATTGCGCTTAGATAATACAAATTATGGATGTTCGTTTGTTGTATCTATTGTCAAATCAATGCATGAACTTCACCAACACTCATAGCGGACTTTGTTCATTTTGTTAGTTGGTTGAAAAGTAATATTTTTTTCCTTTTGTAAACATGAAGGAAATATTTTTCATTTCCAATACACACTAAAAAGTTTGTAAACGGATTTTAAACTTGCGATGTTCTACACTTGATTCTTATCTCAACTACTAAACGAATGATTGATTCTCCAAAAAAAAAAAAAAAATAGCTGAACCGAATATATTTTGATTGCTTAAATCTAAAATAACCCATCAATTGAATTGAACCGAAATAAATAAAGTAAATGAATTGAAGGAACCAATTAATATAATAAAAAATTAATTTATGAATAATAATACGAGTACTAGCTAATTTATGTTTTTTAAAATGTGTAGAATACGCAAACTGTCCTTCCTAATATTTTGCTTTTCTTGATTTGTCAGTTTTCCAATTGAGAAAATGAAATTTAAAACAAAAAAAACTGCACCATTATATTTTTAACTAAACTAAAATTAAACGAATAAAAAATTGAACTAATGCATTTAATTTCATAGCTTTATGTCAAATAAATATAATTTTTTTTAGAGTATTTGTCTGGCGCCATTCATACCGGACATATTTGATGAGTACTTAGCTAAACAGAGTTAAAAAAAATATATATGGAGGTCATTTTTACTCATTTCAACGTAAATAATATAAATTATCCTTAAGATATTACTTATTGCCATAAATATTTTTTTAAGCATCTACCTAAAAAAGAATTTTTCAAGTATTATTTTGATTTTTTTTAATTTTAAATTGTAGTGAACGGGTCCCACTGAGAATTTACTCATCTTGGTGTTATTTCAATACTTTAAATAATGTTGGCGCGATCACAGTTTGCAGATCAATGCTAATATTACTGTTGCCAGTATCATATCTCAATTTAGTAGATACTCGCATCAACATTTATCAATTAAAAATATATTTAAATGTTTTCTCATCATGATGTTAACATGACATAGATATTAAATCCAAATTTATTTGAAACCTTATTCGGTTTCAAAATGAAATGAAATTTTTTTTTGAACCTTTAATTATAAATAATAATTAAGAAAATTAAGGACCCTTGTGCTATTTACCCTTTATTTTATTGCACTCCCTTTGTCGTCCCTAAAGAGAATAAAATATCAAATTATTTAAGTTATAACTTAATTTGTAGAAGGAGATGTAAAATATGGGAATTAAGATGAAGTAATTTAATTTTTTATTTAAATAGCAATCAAACATAACCAATAAACTTTATTTGAAATCTTATTTGGTTTCAAAATGAAATTTTTAAAAATAATAATATTTTGAACCTTTAACTATAAACAATAATTAAGAAAAGTAAGGACCATTGTGCTATTTAACCTTTATTTTACTTGCACGCCCTTTCTCGTCCAAGATCAAATTATTTCAAGTTATAACTTAATTTGTAGAGGGAGATGTAAAATATGAGAATTAAGATAAAATAAGCAATTTAATTATTAATTTAACTGGCAATCAAACATAACCAATAAACTTTATTTGAAACCTAATCCGGTTTAAAAATGAACATTAAAAGTAAATGATATTTTGAACATTTAAATATAAATAATGCTTGAAAATATTAAGGACCGTTGTGAAAATTTACCCTTTCTTATTTTACTGGCACGCTCTTTCTCGTCTCGTCCCTCAAGAGAATAAAGGGTCAAATTATTTATGCACAGTGTAAACCTGAAACTATGTGGTCTCGTTGTCTCGGCTAATAACAACAAACATGCTCATTTTGTCGCAAAGCTTGCTTTACAAATTGACTTTGTCGCATTATAGTTGTCTTTCTCACCTTTTTCTCGCTCCGATCCGAGTTTTGTTAACAGATGGAGCACAAAATGTCAAAGAGAGAGGCATTAATTCGGTCCCAACTACTACTCTGTTCGTTTCTCAACTTATTGATCATGCTATTTATTGTGCCTTTTTAACAAGAGGTCTTTTGTATGTCTAGTTCAACACTTTGTATTGTAGAGGCTAGAGAGAAGATCTTATGATCAAACAAAATAAATTAATTCCACTTTTGAATATATAATATATTATTATTAAGAATAAATAATTTGAGTATTATCTCATATAGTTAGATCATATAATTTTACACGTTTTCATGCTCTATATTATATATTTATTTATATTCACTCGGTGGCTATAGTTCTTTGCTTGGTCACACCTTATTGCACCAACATTTTCAATTTTTTTAACGTTACATTTGATCTGAAAGGTGCTGAGAAGGGTTCCTGGTGGAATACCCATTTGTTTGTTCTTCCTTGGCTGCTAATAAACAGATACTAAGAACAAAAGCAAACCAACAAATCCAGTACACGCAATAGAAACAGAGCAGTGACCAGAGGTGGGGATGGCACTTAATATTCATTCACATTTAAACAGGGGTTTTTGCCTTTTGGGGATTTGAATTCAAAATAGACAAGCAAAGTCAGATCATTTCCATGAAGACATTTGTAGGAGCTCGTAGTGTTTTTGTCTGTTTCTAAAAAGCATGATGCCTATAAAACCTAGCTTTCATTTCATAACTATTTCTTAAATTTTGAACACAGAATGGTTTATTTTTGTCAGTGAATAATCATATTTCCTTTTCATGGGTACTGTAGTTATTTATCTGAAAATGTATCCATTCCTGTTATAAAAGAAGAAAGAGACAAATGGAGCAGGCCAGAGGCCCAGTAGGTTTTTTTTTTTTCTGAGACCACGACAAAAGCTACTTTAACTGGTTTGGATCGGGAGCTCACATAACAGATAACAAACACTGTGCTGTTGCACGCATGCTTACAAAAACTTGAATGAAAGCGCTACTGTACAAGTGTACATGCTGATAACCGTTCTAAAAGTCCCTCTTTTATTTCAAGAAAAAAAATGTCAGAGTTTGTTGTGAATAAATAACTTATTGCAGTAGTAATATTTTTGTAAATTTTGGAAAAAATGATGCTACCGATTAAATTTTTGTTTTTGTTTTTATATTCAGGACAAAATATATTATTATAATTTTAAATTAAAAAAAAATACCAAATAAACAATGAGCTGATTGAGACCTCTAATTATTTACCCCGGGCCAACTCTTAAACGGAACAGACCTTGAAAGGGTCATTAACACCAGCCCAATAGCAAGCCCATTTAGTACTTCATCAAATGAAAATGTATGTAAATAATCCTCTCTCTTTAAGTTCCCCTTGGAAGTATCAGCCCCTTAAATATTACAAAGAACCCATTGTTAGACATTTAGCCCAATTGCCCCTTCCTATGACCGTCAAGAAATTTCGACAGTGCTCCACATTCTCTGTCCTCTGATGTAACAGAATATTTGAGTTTTGATTCTACGTCCAATCAGAATCGTGGTCTATGCGGCCCGAGGTGGAATGCCCGGTGCCCTTTTATATTCGGGCCAAAGCAAATTGCGATCCAGATCTAAACTCAAAATTTCAGTTAACTCAGCTGATTTGAATTCGCTAGCTGCTCCAGCCATTTAGGCTGTGGTACTGAGAAATCCTTTGTTAAATGGAAGGAAGGGGACACGTTCTCATACCGGAGCTGTCCGCTTTGTTTACTAGCTTCAGAAATGAGAAAATCAGAGAGGAGAGGAAGAAAATGGACACTGTAGCAAAGAGAAATCAATGTACAAAGTTCTGAAATTTATTTCTGATTCGGAGTGTAGAGAAAGTAACACGCACTCAGAATTTCTTTCTTCGCCTCCCATCTCCTTCCTCTGCGCGATCAGTTTAAGCACGCCCTTAGACTTTAGCCCAATGAACTCATGAATTCGCAGCCTCTGGGACATCTCATATTTTGCCCAACTTTTTTTGAAAATCTGAACCGTTCAAATATATATGTATGAATCTCAAAGCTCAAATAATGTTGGTCCCCTGAGCTATTCCGAATAGGCACTGACACGTCAGTCAAGCAAAATATGAGATACCTCAGAGGATAACTCGTGAACACATTCTATTGAGACCGAATTGTCTGTCATTCCGGAAGCAGAAAATTTCTGCTTCCAAAATCACTGTTGGTGGACCCTTATTTAAAAACAATAACAATACTTAAACTCTTTAATAGTAACCAATTTCACGCTGCAGTGACTCTGAGAACAAAAATTTCCTGCACCCAAAGACAGAAGATCTGATTCAATTCTACTTCAGTTCAGTACTTCATTTTGATTCCCATTACCCAGACAATATCCTCTGTGGTACCTCAAATTTTGAGTTTAGATCCGGACCCTCCGATCGGAATTGGTCCGATGTGGGATTCACTGGGCTTCGTGCCAAGACAGATCTGACTGTTCAGATCTAAACTCAAAATTTTAGTTACCTTATGTGATATCAATTCCATCCCTTCCTGAACATTATCTTCTTGTTTCTCTACTCGGAAGAGATCGACGGTCTATATTTTGTAATAGTGGTTGGATTCCCTCCTCCCATACCGCTGCTATGGATCTCTCCACCCTCTCGTACCAAAAGTTCGTCCGGTTCGCGTTGGAGCAGACCAAGCTCCGAACTACTATCACTCCCCTCCCTTCTCAGGTCTGCTCTTTTGTACAACTACATCGCTCTTGTTCTTCTGCTTCTCTAATTTACACCTCTTTCTACACAGCATAATTTATTTTTCTCATTTTTCTCTTTGTTATTTGTCAGGAGAAATTCAAATCAATAAAGGCCGAAAATGAAAAGAGTGCTCTGAAAGCGATTTCGTTTTGTGCGCCTAAAATAAGGCTGCTCAGGAGCTTGACAATTGAAGATTCTCTATCTATGCTGGTAGTTCTCACTATGCTTCATTTCAAAATGTATTAAAAATTGACAACTTTGAATTAAAAAAAAATAGAATTTGAATTTTGTGATTGACTGCTAATTTAGATATAGCATATAAATCATAATATTATGTTACGAAAATCTTGAAATCAGCTAAAATAACTGTCACACTGGTCTCTGCTGCCTGTGTTGGGATTCTGGTAGTAGAGTGTGTTGGCTAATGCCCTAGCATTTATGGTCTTTTTTTTGTATTAATTAAAAGCCCAGTCTGAAATTGCATGTTTACATTGCGACAAGCCATGGAAATTTCCATTACAAATTACAAAATATGGCGCTTTTATTGCTTTCTGGGTTAAGCAGCTTATTATTATGTATATTAAACAACGGGCCTGTCCAACATGTGGTAGTGTCTAGCTCAGTATATCCTTCAATAATTCCATCAAACTTTGCCTCAATCAATCAACTTTATTTCTAAGTTTTTTTTTATCCCACAATATTATTATTTGAACATTAGTTCTGGATATTTTTTAGGTTTTTGATTTTGCGGCATTCTCTAAACCAGAATATGACATGCCTATCTTTTGTGCCAATGCATTCACCACACCTAGCCGAAGTATTGTTGTATTGTAAGTATGATATATTTATTTTAATTTTATCTATTAACAACTTGTATCTAATCTTAACCACTTCAACATTTTTATATTTCTTATTTTCCATCAGGGACCTAAACCCCTTATATGATGTCACCACACAGCACAACTACAAGGAAAAGTACTACAAGAAGCTCATGCCCCTCTCAGAGAAATATTCAGAGGTAACATTATACAAAATCTCACACAAACCCTTCTTTCCCACATTGTCAGGTTACTTTCAACTATGTCTATCTCTATGTGTTTTCATGTATTTAAATTTAATAGAGAACATGCAGCTTTTGCCTTGGGGCGGCAAAATTACTAGCGAATCAATGAAATTTTTCTCACCCATCGTGATTTGGACAACAGTTGCTTCAAGTCAACCTGTGCATGATGTACTATTTTCTGCTTTTGTGGATTATTACAAGGTACTGATTTAGTTTTTATTTATTAATTGTGACATCACTTTTCTACTGGAAATAGACTAAATCTTGTTCACATCAGTCTGTAATGTTGTCAATTAAACAGTACAGCACATTGTAATTTCTGATCTAGAACTTCTAAAAACAAGGTACATTAAGTATCAGAAATTATAGTTTCTGGATTTGGTTGAACTAAGGGATCATCCAAAATTCTAGTATTTTTGACATGTATTCAAAAATTGCAAAGGATCTGAAACTAGACCACAAGTGTGGGGTGGAGTTAAAATAGTACATGCATACATGAGGAAATTTCAAAATGGGTTTAAACCCTAGCCTGGTACCAAAGCCTTATGGTACTGATTCGTATTGCAAACAAAGATTGAAAGTGTTTGCTTATTGATTTCCATCTCTCGACACTGGTATCATTCAGTATGGTGCCTATCCAAGGTTCAGATGGTTAAATTTGCAAAATTCCCCAAGTTGATAAATTCATCCTGTCAGATGGACTAAAGTGCATTGTTACAACATAGGCATGGCTGGAGTTAATTGATGAAGCAATTGAAGAAAAAGATAAATATCTTATTTCACTTAATTGTGAAGCACAGCACAGATACCTCACCTGGAGAGCAGAGAAGGTTAGTTTTGTAATTTTCCATTGTTTTGTATGTACAAATTAAAGGATTTCAGTACTGAATGTGTCGTTGTTGAACACTATACTGAATTTATTTGATTCTTCATTATTAGATAAGTCAGTACATGTATTACTGCAAACTTAGTTAAATACATTCCTTTAATTTTTAGGATCCTGGCTATCCAATCCTGAAGAAGTTATTTGGAGAAACTCTTGCAAAGGTACTCTACTTGACTATATTGGGAATTTTATTACATCCAACTTTTGATTATGTTTGCTACACTAAAAGAATGTATTATTGACCTTTCGCAAATTAGCAGCCAATAGCAATACCGACATTAAGTTGAGCAAAAAATCGACTTTTTAGGTGTAGAAATAGAATCCTTGCAGTTAGGGGCAAAAGTGCAATTATGCAATAGAATATGTCATCGCCTTATCTAAATCCTGGACATTTTACAATTAACTTGATAATATTGGGTTTTAGCTTAAAATATGTGAATTGTTGGATGATTTCGTTGTGGCAAAATAAGTTTATGGTCATTTGCAACAGCAATATAAGAATTGCCTAAAAGGTAATAATATAGAAGAAAAGGGTTCTCTTCCCATAGTTTGTTCAAACTTTATTTCTATTGCAGTGTACCTTTCATTATGAGAAATTTTGTCCCAAATCTTTTTTTGTTTGGTCAGGATTTGGTGAGGCAATTTCTTTTTGATGGAGTTGATTCACTAGGATCGAAGACCTTTTTGGATTATTTTCCTGAATATAGGTTGGAAAATGGGGCAGTTAATAAAAGACGAAGTATGGTGGGGAAGTCTTATGAAACTCGGCCATGGAATCCTCAAGGGGAATTCATAGGAGGCAACCTGAATGAAGATCTCTAGATTTCAGATGTAAAATTGTTGTACTTCAATTTGTTTGTGTTGTTATTTTCCGTTAATTTATTTCACCTCTTGTAAGCTATGACTAGTCTTATTGACTTTTATCTAAAATTTTTGCTGTCATGACAAAATTAGAAAAACCCAAGTTATGTTAAGGATATCGCAAATGATGTCGTCATGTTAATAGGGTTGGGACTTTTAGGAGATTTTTTTTTTATTTTGTGGAAACTTTGGCGTGGCTGCCAAATATAAGTTTCAATAATTAAACATAAATTATATCCATTGTTCGATATATATCGAGAACATTATCAATATCAAACTACATCTATATTTAAAAATACATCAACATTCAACATCACAAATAACTAAAAGCAACAAAATAAACGTATCATATTGTATCATATTCTTTGGTAGTAGATACCGATGACCTTTAACATGGTCTGACAAGCAAGTGGACTGTAGGAAATGGGGTATCATTTTTTTTTTCAGCTAAGTTGCGGGTGGAGGAGACTGACGTAGAGATACAAGTGGAAGGGTGGAGGTGTTAGGAGACGGGAAGGCTAACAACTAGGGTTATTATCGCCAATTCTTTTGATAGAAGTGGAGGACGAAAAGGTACATCGAGACGAGAGAGTTGATGGCTAAGGCTATTGTCGTCAACTCTCTCTTCTTTCAATGAGGAGGTGCAGAGGTGGGAGTGGAGTAGTGTGGGAAGAAGGGGGTTGATGGCGGCTAGAGTTTGTCGGACAGAAAAACAAGATGGATGAGGGTAGAGGAGGCGGCCTGCTGACAAGAACAGTGGAGCGGTGTCAGCTGGGGGGGACAGAGTTGCTGGCAGAGAGTCTGCTCGGAAGAGTGTCTAGGTGTTGTTTGGAGGCTAGAATAATTTTATTAGTGTGAATTTGCATAGAATGAATTATAATATTTGTTTTGCAGTCAAAATCAAAGTATTGCATTTTTATGTCAAAATGCACAAGTGTGTGATTATGGACAAAAAAAAAATACCCATGTATGTTTCGATGAAATGAGAATAACTAGAATAGGAAGCTATTTGAGAATATGAACTATTTAGAATAGCAATGTACATTCAAGTAATATATTTGTTATTTGGAATAGCTAGAACAATTGTTATTTTCTTTTTGTAAATGTTAGAATGGTTACTATTCGAGAGTGTGAAGAGAGAAAAATATATATATATATATATTTTTAATGTTTTCACCAATACAGTCTCAAAATAACAAAGTTGTTGACACTTCTGCCATCTCCACTTCGTGACAAACTAAGATTCTAAATAGCATTTATAGCGGCATAGCGGGGAGACAAAAAAAAAAAGCTTTAGCAAATAGCGCAGCTATAGCGGAAGCTATCATAAATAGCGTTTTCTTATTTCAAAAATTATATTTTATATTTCTACTAATAGTAAACATGTCTCATCAAGAAAAAAAAAACACCAAATTGATTAAGAAGTTATAATATTCATATTGAAGTTCAATTTCTCACGGACAAGATCCGTAGGCATTGTTTTAATTTTTCATTTTTGAAAAACCCAACAATAATGCATAATACAAAATTTAATTGATATAGCGGTATAGCCCACACATGTTCCACTATATTGATATAGTTTGATAAAGTAAAAAAAAAAAATCCATCTGGACATTAACACTCATTAAAATTACAAAATTATAAGCTCATGTAGCATAGCGGACCGCTATTGCCGCTAAGCGCTACACGCTATAGCGGCCGTATCTCAATTAGCGCAGTTTTACCTCGTAGCTTAGCTTTTTAGGTCTAAAACCGCTATAGCTAGCTATTTAGAAGCTTGTGACAAACTGACAATTCGTTTGAGATCCACCTATCTATTTTTCCTCTTAGTTAGCACTTTATAAACACTATTATTCTTGGTTACAGCTATTTACTATTATAAATGTACAATTTAAATAACATTTTTACTAATCCAAATAGCTCCATTTTCACACTAATATGAAAATCATCATATTACTTTATTCTCATTTACTAATTTCAAATTTCACTGTTCTAACTATTCTAGCTTGCATTCAAATCATAAGATCTATACTTCGCCGTAGCAATTAAACAAAGTTTAGAGAAGCTTTTTTTCTAATTTCGAAAGATCAAAAGTAGGTAATGATGTCACTCATGGAATAATCGCTTGATTTCAAAAATTCATTTCAAATTTTGTTCAAAATTTCAATAATTTTGTTGAAGTTTCTGTGTCAATTATCACTTGTTGCAGTACTAACTATTACTTCATGTTGTATAAAGAATGATTTGTTTTAAAGAAAATGTTTGAAATTTTTGTGTTATACTTTTTTTTTCTTCTAAATAGTACAGTGTCTAATTTTTTTTGTTACATGTACTCTTAAAATTCATGGGAATCATGATAATACATAATTATCACTTGGCAATGTATGAATTATCACTTGTTTTGACAAAAATAATGAATTTATTATACAAGGTTGTTTTGACAATCTATGAATTCAAGAAATAAACTGTCATATATAAATGGTCAAAGTACCAAAATGGGTGGCTATAACAAGTACAAATGTTTACAACAGTTCATATATCATAGAATATACAAAAAAAGATCATCTAAATGTAAAACTTGTCAATCCTAAACAACATATCACTTTCAACAACAAAAAATTAAGAAAATAACAAAACATTCCTACAAATCATTCTAAATCACCCCAATCAACTAAGCCATGATCATCATCATTAACAAAGTCTCTTTTAGACATTGAATCTAAGAAGTTGCTGGGCTCTACAATATGTTTTAGAGTGATTGCAATAAAATTCTCCTGGTGGTTCTCTACTATGTCGTGGCTATCAAACAAGTATGTTTGAGGAAACTTGTGTTGTTATTTTTTTACATTGTATTAATGTTGATTTTTTCCAATATTTTGTTTTACTAGAAATATTTCGCCGAATTGTTAAAAAATAATCATTATAGTCTTAAAATATCGACAAAATATGATATAGACTTAGTTGATGACTTACATATTATCTATTTTTAGTTGAAGTAGGGTTAAAATGCACCATTGGTTTGTATCCCAACCATATTTCATGTCTATATCTCCGTTTACAAAGTTCAATTAGTCAATCCGAACTGTTCATCTTATTCTACATATTAAAATGTGCTTAGAGACCAAATTTTATATTTTTTGGAACTTTTTTACTATTTTTTTAGATAGGTACAAAATCACTACATCTGGACCATCCAAAAACGGTGATTTTGTACCTATCTAAAAAATAGTAAAAAAATTCCAAAAAAATATAAAATTTGGTCTCTAAGCACATTTTAATATGTAGAACAAGATGAACGGTTCGGATCGACTGTTTAAACTTTGTAAACAAAAATATGAAAATGAGGTATGGTTGAAACACAAAACGAATAGTGCATTTTAACTCTACTCTTTTAGTTGATAACTTATATATATAAAGACAAAACTTCATGCACATATTATTGTCCATTGTCAAAAGTTCATCACAAAAGTTGCTTTATTCACACAATTATCGTCTATTCAAATGAACCATTCGTTTTACATGAAAAATTATAAATTATTTCTAAATTATAAATGTATGATGTCCTTTTTTCATCTAAATTGTTTTGAGATATCAATGTATGATACCCTTTTTTCTTCAAAAATTATAAATTATTTCTCCCGAAGAGTTGTGGAGTTGTAGGAACATTCAAAAATAACTTAAATTGGTGTGAGAATTAATTAATTTTCTAATTACAATATGAAAATAGTTTTTTTTTTTTTTTTTTCCTGATGGACCATTTCTTTTGTTAGAGAATTTAACATTTTCACGCAAAGAAAAAAGGTTGAAAATAAATGAAAGAAACTAGAAGCTAATACAGTAAAATAGAAAAGTTCTAATTTTTTTTTGGGATCAACTAACAGTCTCCTTACTTCAGTCCCCTATCTGTCCCCCGCACTAAAAGACAAAAAAAGAAGTTAAAACATGCTAACTACCACCAAAGAGCAAGATTAATGCTATTTTATTAATAGTCAAAATGTATAATATTCATACCTACGAATTTGTAGTATTCATACTTATTATTAGAACCATTCGTCATATGTAAATACAAGTTGGAGGGGATCAATAACGACCAGGGTGACAGCTGACGTCTTGTGACAGCCTGGATTGGGGACCACAATCATCTGAAAGCGACATTTGTCAAGATTGGGGACCACTACAGCGAATCTATATATTATTCATATCTAAATAAAGAAGTATTCATATCTAAACAAATGAAGTATTCATACTGACGATTACGAAGTATTCATACATGTTTAAAATAATTTATACAATTCAAAATTCAAAGTTAGATTCATCTCTCTCACCCCACCTCTTCCAATAAGTATTCATACTGACGATTACGAAGTATTCATATCTAACTAATGAAGTATTCAATATCTAACAAATGAAATATTCATATATATAACTATTCATATCTAACTAATGAAGTATTCACATATAACACTAACAATATTAACATCTGACACTAATAATATTCACACCTGTTCAGATTGGGACTAAAAAGAAAGGTTGTTAGGGGGACAAAAAAGGAAGGTTGAAAAGGGTGAATTTTGACTACGTGGGGGAACAAAAAAGGAATGTTGTTAGGGGGACAGATAGGGGACAGATTCAAGGGGGACAACATCTTTACTCTTTTTTTTTTTTTGTAATGTCAAATAAAAGAAAAATAAAAGCGAGGCCAAGGTAATATGCATGGCACAAATTGATCCATGCTATGATTTAATTTTTTCCATTTTCGAAGTTCAAACAATCGATTTGAACAACTCAATTTGCTCTCCATATAAAAATTTACTTGAAAATCAAATTTTACATTTAAAAAAGTTACTAATTATTTTAGATAGGTAGAAAACTACTTGATTTAAGGATTTTGGATGTTCAATAGCGGTAATTTTATATCTATAAAAAAAATTAGTAAACAAATTCTAAAATATATAAAATTTTATCTCCAAATACATTTTAATATGGAGATCATGTTGAACAATCTGAATGAACTGATACATTTTAGTATGAAGAAAATTTGATTTATAACACAGATGGATTTGCACTATATATAGTAATGTAACCACGGGCTATGTGTTCATGTTTCTCAAAGTTTTATCTATGCACATGGCTGCTGTCTCCAAAATTTGTTTTTTCTTCAATAATTCAGTGCAGGCATCTGTGTTTTTTCTCCAATTGCTCAATTAGCTAGTCCTAGGTTAGGGACAATATCCTGTTAACATACATATCCAAGTAAATCATAATGAATACTGCTTTGTGGTTTCAGATGACAAATATTGTTGCTCTATTAAAAAACTATTTTTTGTGGTACATTGTGGCAGGAAAAATTAATTTGGTTTGGTTTGGTACATTGTTCGATTCAAATACAATAATTATTAAGATTTTCAATATGCTTGCTCTCTATCTCACGCTCCCCCTTATTTCCATCAATGCATGGAAAATGTGACATGGAGAAATTGGTCGGGTCGGAAAGTCTCCTACCTGATCTAATTTTGTGGTCCCTTGGCTCCTCAATCATGCAATTTTGCCATTTTATAAATAGATTGCACAATACTATTCCACATTAAGCTAATTTTGTGTAGCTTACCTTGAATTCTGTTGTTGAGTTTCAAGTTGACCCAGTTTGATCCCTTTTATTTAACATTAAAAATACAATAGTAAAACTGAGCATCAATTTATTTATATCATGCAATTGCAGTAATCCTCAATTTAACTTAAATTGGACACATGTAACACCTCAATAGCAGAAAAGATTTAATTTAATGCTCTTATTAGCCTGTAGGATTGTAAATTTGTAATGAGGAGAGATTCATTTACAACATCTTATAACAATTTGGTTTTATAATATTTAAACAGTTGATCCAAATTGTTCAACATTATATCTATATTAAAATGTGATTCGAGATAAAATATCACATTTTTTTATTATTAATTAAGTATTTTACAAAATTGCGGTTTTTCAGTGGTCCAAACTTGTCTTAAAATAATAGTTTTGTAAAATTTTATTAGTAAAAATAAAATAAAAATAATGTAAAATTTTATTATCTAGAAGCACATTTTAATATAGAGATCATGTTGAGCGGTTTGAATCGATTGTATGAATTTTTAAAATTGTAAAATCAAATTGTTGTAAGTGAACTTACAAATGTTGTAAGTGGAACCCTTCCCTCCGCTATTTTAATTATGCGCCTAAAATTTGAACATGCATGCTTGCTGATACCTACAAGAGTCTTAGAGGAGATGGTGAAAGTTTATTCTTAATTTAACATACTCATCTATGTTCCACTAAAATTCTTAATTGTTCATTGTGCCTATGGTATTGTGAGATGTCAACCATATTATTGCAAGATATGTCAATAAATGTGTTCGGTGAAGGTTGTCGCTACTACACAAAATAAGTACTGTTAATTCTATGCATGTGCTATGGCGGTATATTTCGTGCTTAATCACACCAAGTTGGGTTCAAACCAGTGCACCTTAAACATCAACTATATTGAGGCAAAATCACATGCTAGAAATGAAAAATACGAGAATTTAAGTGCATGAAAAGGAGCTAGTAAATCTTCTGGAATGTAGTTGTGTAGATGATTTTTGTGAATCTCTATTATTGATTTTGGGCTTTAGGTACAATCTGGATCCATGATTTTAGGTTTAAAAGCTTTATAGCTTGTGGATTTTAGTGCTAATTTCAACTTAATGTACAAGATGATTAGCTCGCTATGTAATTTATTGTACTATATAGGGGATTTGGCTAATATGCCATGGGTAGCTAAGAGATCTCCCGTGCTACGGCTCAATATTTGACTTTTCAAAATTCTAACGGTCGATCCGAACCGTTCATCTTGTTCTCCATATTAATATGTGCTTGGAGACCAAATTTTACATTTTTGGGAAATTTTTTACTATTTTTTTAGATTTATTGAATATCGCTGTTTTTTATGGTCCAGATTTGTCTGAAAAACAGCGATTTTCAATAAATCTAAAAAAATAGTAAAAAATTTCCAAAAAATATAAAATTTGGTTTCCAAGCACATATTAATATGGAGAACAAGATGAACAGTTCGGATCGACCGTTAGAATTTTGAAAAGTCGAATATTGAGCCGTAAAACGGGAGGCCTCTTAGCTACCCATAGCACCGTAGCCAAGTCCCTATATAGGTATTAATTCTTTTGACAATGTTTCAAATGTATATTGCATTTTAAAAAAAGTTGTCTTTTCAATTCATTTGGAATTAAGTTGAAAAATGAAATTGATGCTCGCTGTTTACAAGCTTTGTTGTTTGTTTTTAATTTTATCAGTATTTGATTATGCTTGTTGTAATTGTATGTTAAGCTTATTGTTAAGCATATAACATACTGTTTTGATGATTTAAGTCATTTAACAACTGAGTTCATGGCAGCAAAACCAAAAATATTACTATAATTATTGCATACTGAGATACTTTTTTTCAGCCTAAAATAACAATAAAAGATTACCAAGGACAGTTTTATCATAACATTATTATAATCATATATCACAATAGTATATACAATAATATATTACAAGTAAACACAAAAGATAGGGCTGAAAAGCATCAAATTAGTAAAAAAGAACTGAAGTAATGACTGGTTGATTTATGTCGGGTCTCCATCTCTTCTCCAAAAGAAATGACCGTATCAGTTTGATTTTAGCTTCTAAGTTCTCTCCTTCAATATGTGACAGAGAAACAACTATATCAGATTGAATTGGTACATATTGAAAATATTGATGCAAAAGGAACGTGATATTCAATAGATCTCAGAAAATATTCACCATTGATCATAATCCAATTACAAAGGCAACAGAGGCAACCGACAGCTGGCTTCTATCAATTATTACCCAGCCATATTTTATACCATACTTAATATTTTGTAATTAGGAAATATAGCAACGGCTACTAGGTGACAAGGGCCTATAAATAGACTTGTAATATTCAGAACAAATATACAAAATACAAAAGCTTTCATTCATTACTTTCTTCTCAAATCATATTATGGTATCAGAGCAAGGTC
This sequence comes from Carex pumila, assembly GCA_033356055.1. Taxonomy (NCBI): domain Eukaryota; kingdom Viridiplantae; phylum Streptophyta; class Magnoliopsida; order Poales; family Cyperaceae; genus Carex; species Carex pumila. Next base: position 80,830 of record JARJHM010000022.1, read on the forward strand.
AATTGACCTGAAAATCCAAATCAGTCAAGTGCCAGTAAAGGCCACCCAAATTCATCCCTCTTACCAGCAAAAAAAAAAAAAATCAGAAAAATAACAGAAGAGCTTCCAAGCCCCCAAAAACAGAAAAGTCCCACTGAAATCAATTCAAATCCGAGACTTACTAACATGCTGCTCAATGGGAAGAATTACCTCCCCTGGTCTAGAGCCGTGTCGATCGTCTTGAAGGGAAGAGGCAAGTTCAAATATTGCACTGGTGAAAAGAAGAAACCAAGCAAAGATGCAGACGACTGGGAGCTCAGCGACAACACAATTATGGGATGGCTACTCAATTCCATGGAGCCAAACATTAGTGAGTTATTTTGTTATGCAGATTCCTCTTGTGAAATGTGGACCAAAATCCAAAAAATGTTTGGAAAAAAGAACAATTTTGCACATATCTTTCAACTCAAACAAGATATTGTGCAAATTAAACAAAAAAACCAGCCATTTACACAATACTATGGTACAATGAAGGCAAAATGGGATGAGATAGATATCCACATACCAGAAACAACAGACCTTGATAAAATTCGAGAAAGAAAAGAACAGGATAGAATTTACCAGCTTTTAGCTAACTTAGATCCAAGCTTTGAACAAGTTCGTACCCAAATTCTTCTTGGTCCCACTCTGCCTTCATTAGATAGCATAGTAGCCACAATAGAACAAGAGGAATCTAGGCGTAAAGCCATGAATACAGAATCGTACCAGGTAACTGAGAACCAAGCCATGGCAGCAAAAAGGGGAAACCCTAGTTCCAGTTCGGAGGTAAGAGGAGCCTCCAAATGCAGTAACTGCAAGAAAGAGGGCCATGAGAGAGAGAGAGGTGTTAGTTCCTCTACCCTCACCCCCGACCGAAACGCAGGGGAGAGAAGGGTGGCGATCGCAACGCTAGAACGGGATCAAAAGAGGGAGAGAAGAGAGCGATGGCATGTGGGAGCGAATCATCAGCGGTAAAAGGTTGGGGCGGAAATGAACTGACACCCGAACCAGTTCAGTTGAACCAACCTGTACTGGACCAACTGAACCAGGCTCAAATTACACAGCTGTTGCAAGAGCTAAATCAGCGTGCCTCCTCAGGTAAATTTACAGGTAACTGTTTAAATTCAGATTCCGAAAATTTGATTTCTAGTAATTTAAATAGATGGACTGTGAACTCAGGAGCCACTAACCATATGGTTGGAAACCCTCAAATTTTATCTAATCCAACAAAACCTCATAATATAGAACTTGTAACAGTAGCAAATGGTTCAAAGGTTCCTGTAACAAAATATGGAAGTGCGAATATTTTTTCAAAGAAATTATCTAATGTACTATATTTACCTACCTTCACATCAAATTTATTATCTATTAGTAAAATTACTAAAGAACTAAATTGCAATGTAGTTTTCTCATCTGAAAATGTGACATTTCAGGACAAAACAACGGGGAAGAAGACTGGTGAAGGCCAATTAAGAAATGGACTTTATGTTTTAGATATTCCAAATAAAGCTTGTTTTACTGCTAGCATAGAACTTAATAAACGATGGCATTATAGGATTGGTCATCCATCCGATAAAGTTTTGAACAAATTGTTTTCTTTATCAAATTTAAATTCTGGTTGTTGTGATGTTTGTCGATTTTCCAAGCAAACTAGATTACCCTTTTCATTATCTGATAGTAAAACCTCTCAAATATTTGAACTAGTTCACTCCGATGTTTGGGGACCTGCACCTATAAATTCATATAACAGTTTTAGATATTATGTTACATTCATTGATGACTATTCACGTACTACATGGATTTACTTACTAAAAACAAAAGATGAAGTTTTCTCAAAGTTTCAAGAGTTCACAAATTATGTTGAAAACCAATATAACACTAAGATAAAAAAATTTAGGTCAGATAATGGAACAGAATATATCAATAAAATTTTTTCTGATTTTTTAAAACAAAAAGGGATTTTACATCAAACAACTTGCATAAATACGCCTGAACAAAATGGAGTATCTGAAAGAAAAAATAGTCACATTTTAGAAGTAACTAGATCTTTACTTTTTCAGTCAAATGTCCCTAAAAGATTCTGGTCTAATGCTATACCTCATTAATAGATTACCTAGCACTATTTTAAATTATAAAAGCCCCTTAGAAATCTTAAATAATAGGAAAATGAATTTAGATCATCTTAGAATATTTGGATGTACGTGTTTTGTACATATTAAAAGACAAGATAAACTAGATAAAAATGCAGTTAAAACTATTTTCTTAGGATACTCATCACAAAAAAAAGGGTATAAATGTTATGATCCTATTAAACAAAAATTATATATCTCAAGAGATATAACATTTTTTGAAAATGTACCTTTCTATAAAGAAAATAAAGAAAATGAGGAAAATCTTTACAAACCAGAAAAGAATGATATTGTTCTTCCAGAACTAACATTTTTTGAAGGAAGAACTGAGCAACATAATGTGGAAGAGGAATTGAGCTCAGAGGGAGAGGAATTGAGCTCAGGGGGAGAAAATGGCACAGAAACCGAATCTTCTCACGAAGAAGTCGAAGCTTCTCTTGAAGAAGTCGAAATTGAGCCCAGAAGATCAATTCACATAACAAGACCATCATATAGGTTACATGATTTTGTAACCTACAATGTAAGTTATCCTATTCAAGATTATATTTCTTACGATAATATCACTACACACCACAAGGCATTCTTAACCTCAATATCGCAAGAAAGTGAACCCAATAATTATGTAGAAGCCAAGGAAAATCCTACATGGCTTAAGGCTATGAAAGAAGAGCTTAAAGCACTTGAAAAAAATCAAACTTGGACCATTATGTCTCTACCCAAAGGAAAAAAACCGGTAGGATGTAAATGGGTTTACAAAATAAAATACAACAGTGATGGAACAATAGAGAGACATAAAGCAAGATTGGTAGCAAAAGGGTTTACACAAACATATGGCATAGATTATCAAGAAACTTTTGCACCAGTGGCAAAAATGAATACTGGTAGAATTTTGTTATCTGTGGCTGTGAATTCGGGATGGAGTTTATTCCAAATGGACGTTAAAAATGCATTCCTACAAGGTACGCTAGAGGAAGAAGTATATATGTCATTGCCACCTGGTTACAAGGATGACATTGATAATAATCTTGTATGCAAACTACACAAATCAATCTATGGACTTAAGCAATCTCCTCGAGCATGGTATGACAAACTTAGTCACTCTCTTTTACTTCATAACTTTGTTAAAAGTTCAGCAGACTCATCTATGTTTATTAAATTTACAAAATTTACAACAACTATAGTTCTTGTCTATGTGGATGATATTATCATTACAGAAAATGACAAGAAAGAAATTAAAAGTGTCAAAAATTATTTAAAAGAAAATTTTGACATTAAGGACTTAGGAAAACTTAAATACTTTTTAGGAATTGAGATCGCTCATTCAAACAAAGGTTTGTTTTTATCTCAAAGAAAATATGTTATGTAAGTTAGTTCTGTAAGTCAATTCATGCATGCACCTAGAACCAGTCATCTTGAGACTGTTGAAAGGATACTTAAGTATCTTAAAAAGTCACCAGGTCAAGGCATATATGTATGAGAAAAAATAACACTAACAATGTTGTCGGTTACTCTGATGCAGATTGGGCTGGCAGTTATGATCGAAAATCAACTACAGGTTATTGCACCTTTGTTGGTGGAAATCTTGTGACTTGGAAAAGCAAAAAACAAAACGTGGTGGCAAGATCAAGCGCAGAAGCAGAGTACAGAGCAATGGCGTCAACTGCAAGTGAGCTAACTTGGATCAAGCAAGTGCTTGAAGACATGAAGGTTCATTGCGAGAAGCCAATGCAAATGTACTGTGACAACCAAGCCGCTAGACACATTGCATCAAATCCAGTGTTTTATGAACGAACCAAACACATAGAAGTAGATTGCCACTTTATAAGAGAAAAGGTTCAATCTGGACAAATTGAGACTCCTTATGTTGAGAGTCAAAATCAACTAGCTGACATTTTCACCAAAGCACTAGAGAAAGGACCGTTCGAAAAAATCTTGTTCAAGTTGGGATCAATCAACCTATTTGATACCAACTTGAGGGGGAGTATTGGGAATATTGATGCAAAAGGAACGTGATATTCAATAGATCTCAGAAAATATTCACCATTGATCATAATCCAATTACAAAGGCAACAGAGGCAACCGACAGTTGGCTTCTATCAATTATTACCCAGCCATATTTTATACCATACTTAATATTTTGTAATTAGGAAATATAGCAACGGCTACTAGGTGACAAGGGCCTATAAATAGACTTGTAATATTCAGAACAAATATACAAAATACAAAAGCTTTCATTCATTACTTTCTTCTCAAATCATATTAGTACACAGTCAATCGAAACAAATATCTTGCCCTAGTATGCATTCTTTTGGTTATTGTATGTGGAAATCAAGAGGGAGGCATTTCACTAGAATAATATCGAGATGTTTGATACCAATAGTGATCTGAGCCTTCTTAGTGGGCTTCCATCTCTGAGGCATGATTTGTCCAGTGCTGAGTTCAAAGGATACTGTCTCCTGATCAAATACATAAAACCAAATTTTAGTTTCCTGGCATGCACTCTTTGGGATCACAACAAAGTCATGTGCAAGTGATAGAAAACAATGAAATACATTCCTTGCATAATGCATTATAGTAGGAAAAGCTTCTAGCATCCATCAGTTGTGAGCTCTCCAATCAAAGGAAGTATGATGTAGATAATTTTTACAATACCACTTGTCAAAAATTTATTAGGACGTTTAGTATGAGTATTTTATTTTTTACTACACAATTTGTTAGTTTGTTTGATACTGGGATCATTTGTATGGTTTGTTCTGTTCAAAAGTATGCTGGTTGCATAAATCTATTTACAACCTTCCTAGATTACCAAAAATCTAAGAATGAACAATATACTATACGAATGATCCATAATTTATTGCAAAATGTTGCTGGTAAGTGATAATTAAGTGCAACCAAAATGTATGGTGAATATATTCCTATCTACCAGTACAACAGAACTTCTATGGTAAAAAATATATAAAAAAAGTTTTCATTGTCATGACTCATGCCCAAAAATTATCTTAAATAAATTATCAAGAAATATAATGAAACCAAAACTATGACCAATTTTGAGTAGCATTCTTACCTTTCCTAGACCACGCATGCCAAATTGAAGTGCTATCCTTACAGCTACTCTTCCAGTTTTTTAGTTTTTTCCTCTGGAAGAATTGGACAGAAAGGAAAAATTAGTACTACTCATTGAAAAAATGATTAATTGACTATTTGCAGCTCATTAGGGTTATACTTACAAAATTCATTGATTCAATATGATTCATTTAAAATCAGAGCAAATATACAAGATAAACAGAGTGATGATCTATGTTTGTTTAGGTATTTCCACATTTAAAATCAGAGCAAAGTCGACTATCACATATACTCTGGTCTGGAAATGTTGCACTTTCATAAATACTCTTAGACTTTTCAATAGTTAATCAACGAACGATACAAAGAGCGGTGATCTATGTTTGTTTTGGTATTTCCCTTTATAGAAGTAATCATATGTTTACTAACATGTAGGGAAGTTGTCTTTCGGACTATTGTACAAATATGTAGAGAACATATTCAGACAATTCACAGATAGTATTTGCGGGACAATACAAGCAACAGAACCTTCTGAAATATAAGTACAGGTGAATCAAAGCATTTTAGATGGCCTTGCACTCTTTTTATTTTAGTTCATTATATTTTTGTTACCAACAAGCACTTGTTAAGAAAGTTTGAAGCTTTGGCTTCAGTTGGGTCTGGAGATGACCAAAATTTAGGTTCAAAAGTAAAGTTCCTCTTTAAATTTAGGTGAAAAAGTAATAAAAATGAGGAGCTTAGTTTCATATGGGAATTTGAAAATATCTACTTAGGCTTAACTTATTTGTACTGCAAAATTTGGAAAATTTCTATGCAGCTGATTGGAGGAGGTTGCTAAAATGATGAGTATATTTTTCAAATGACTATTTATACAGACTGAAAGGATCTTTATACTCCTCGAATCATAGTAGGAATAATTGGCCGATACCGATCCAGATCGGCCGATACGGATCGGTATCGGCCGACCCCGATCCGATCCTGAGCCGATGCTCATGTAGCAAATCATAAAGAAAAAAAACCCGATCCTGAACCGATCCTGATCCCGATACCGATAATTCCTACTATGCCTCAAATGACTCTGTAATCCTCTTCTCAAGGATACATTTGACCCAATCCAACATTTGGAGGGTGGAGAAATCAAATTCCTCATATTCAGAGCATATTTTCACGAATTAAAAATTTCTCGGCTCCCTCTCCCTCTCTTTCTTTGCTTCTGTGTCGGAAGAATCAATTGCTATTATGCATAAATTAGCAAACTCAAAAAATGGGGGGAAAAATAGGAAATATGAAAAAAAAAAAAACCGAATTCAACTGTGAGAAATTATAGCGCACCTTTTTAGCTCTCTTCTTGTTGAATCCTTTCATGGAGACCAAGTATCAACTTGTTTCTTTCGGCTTTCTTCTCGTCTAATTATTTCAAAGAGAAATGTGTGACGTCTGCAGGAGAGAGGTGTGAGAGGGAGTAGGGAAAAGGAGGAAAAGGGTTTGGCTTAGGATGGGGCGGCAGGATGAGAGCCGGAGGGGAGAGGGGGTATTAAATAGCGCGAGGATGGAGTGTAGGTAAAGACGTAAGAGTAACGGGAAAGTCTTAAGGAGAGTGAATGTGCGCCACGCGGCACAGAGAGAGATGACAGGTGTCAGGTAGGGATGCCAGTGGTTTCCGGATTCGAATCCGCACTGTTTGTTTCGCTTTGGCACGAATATTAAAGATGCAATTTCACGTATACCCTCCAAATCAATAATTACATATTTATTCTTAAAAAATTATACAAACTCACATATTGTTCAATCTAACTCTTTAACATATCAAATATCATAAAAAATAGTTAAATAATATTTTTTAAAACTTAACAAATTATTTTACAGTATTAATTAATAATATGTTGACTATTACACTATTTATTTTTTTTCTCTTAGTCTGTTTAAATTCTCTTCTCCCTAAGGCGTCAAACCTCTTGCCTCTCTCTCCAAACAAAAATGAAAAATTAAAACAGCGAGGGATGACAGAAATCTATGAGACAGGAGGCGACTAGGAAAGATGAGAAGAAATATGTGATTTGACGCATTTGGAGAGAGAGGCGAGAGAGGTTTGGCGCCTTATAGAGAAGATAACTAAGGCGGACCAAAGAGACAAAAGGGCATAATGGTCAACATATTATTAATTAATATTGTAAAATAAATTTTAAAGTTTTAAAAAATATTATTAATTACTTTTGGAGATATTTTATATGTTATAGAGTTATATTGGACAAATATGCTTGTACAATTTTCAAGAATAAATATGTACTTAATGATTTTAGAGGGATAAATATGTAATATTGAAAATTTTGAGAGATATATATTAAATTCCCCAAAAAAAATCAAAGAAGTTCACACTACATTTTCAAATTGATCTTAGATTAATTTAGGATTCTGATCGATCAGTTTGGATCCAAACTTAAAACTTTGTCTCTAGATGGCAACATAAGAGGGTAGTTGGAACCCTAATATAACACTTCAATTAAAGGTCTTTACAGCACTCTTAGTGTCCAATAGGGCAAGAGAAGATGGTAGTTTCAACACAAATACATCACTCTAATTGAAAGTCTTTGTTGCACTCTAGCAGAGTCTCCAAATGGCAATATAACAGAGTAGTTATAACCCTACTACAACACTCGAATTGAAGGTCTTTCCAGCACACTAGTAGTGTCCCTAGATGGCAATAAAAGTGGGTGGTTGCAACTATAATACAACACTCGAATTGAAGGTCTTTGCAACATATACTAGTAAGGTCTCCAAATAGCAAGAGAATAGGATAACCCTAATATAACACTCCAATTGAAAGTGTTTGTCAGCACTCTAATAGTGTGACCATATGATAAGAGAAGAAGGTAGTTGCAATCGTAATACAATACTCTAATTGAAAGTCTTTGCAACACTCAATTAGTGTCTTCATTTGGCAAGAGATGATGGTAGTTGCAACCCCAATACAATACTCCAATTGAAGATCTTTGTAGCACTCTAGTAGTGTCTCTATATGATAAGAGAAAAAGTTAGTTGCAACCTTAATACAACACTCAGATTGAAGGTCTATGTCGCACTCTAGTACATTCTCCATATGGCAAGAGAAGAGGGTAGTTGCAACCCTAATACAAAACTCCAATTGAAAGACTTTCTAGCATTCGGGTAATGTCTTCATATGGCAAGAGAAGAGGATAGTTGCAACCCCAATACAACACTCTAATTGAAAGTCTTTCCAGCACTCTAGTAGAGTCTCGATATGGTAACAAAATATGGTAGTTTTAACCCTAATACAACACTCCAATTGGAGGTCTTTATAGCACACTAGTTGGCAATAAAAGAGGGTGATTGCAACTCTAATACAAAACTCTAATTGAAAGTCTTTGTAGCACACTAGTAGTGTCTCTAGATAGCAAGAGAAGAGGGTGGTTGCCACCCTAATATAACACTCCAATTGGAGGCCTTTGTAGCACACTTGTAATGTCTCAAAATGACAAAAAAAAAGAGTAGTTGTAAACCTAATACCACACTCCAATTGAAGTTCTTTGCAGCACACTAGTCATGCCTCCAGATAGCAAGAGAACAAGGTGGTTCCAACCCAAATATAACACTCCAAATGAAGGTGTATCCAAGACTCTAGTATTGTCTCTATATGGCAAAAGAAGAGGGTAGTTGCAATCCTAATACAATACTCCAATTGAAAGTCCTTACAGCACACTAGTAGTGTCTCCGTATGGCATGAGAAGAGGGTAGTTGCAACCCAAATACAACAGTCTAATTGAAGGTCTTTGCAGCACTCTAGTAGTGTCTCCAGATGGCAAGAGAAGAGGGTAGTTATAACCCTAATACAACACTCCAATTGAACGTCTTTGGAGAACTCTAGTAGTTTGTCCATATGGCAAGAGAAGATGGTAGTTGCAATCCAAATACAACACTCCAATTAAAGATCTTTACAGCACACTAGTAGTGTCTTCGGATGACAACAAAAGAGGGTAGTTATTGTTAGTTTGTAATAATCTAGAAGTCAATAATACGATAATTTATCATAAAGCTTTGTTCATGAATTGGATGATTAATATAATTTTGTTGCCTTGAGTATTATTGCATTTATGGATCATTTCGAGTTCATGACTGAAATTGTGAAACTCCATAATATAGATGATATATACTCTTAATCTTAAAAGGTCACTGACCAAGGTAATTAGCAGGAACACTAATTACCGCTATAAGGTTAGTATGTGGATTAAAAGATGGTTAAGTTTTACAAACCACCTGACACGAGATGTCATTTTAATCACATAGATAAATGTTCTAGGAACATGGTATTTGACAGACCTCGAATGAAACATTAAATAGAATTGTGTTCGTGTCATTTATGTTTTCATTCAGTGTCACGTTCTACAGTATGAGGTATTTATCGTTCCCACTGAGAAATATGTATGTGTGATTGTTATCCACCGCTGTCCGTAAAAAGCAGTCATAACGGTAGCTTTTCCATATGTATAGCTTAGCTGAGGAAGTGATAGTTTACCAAGAATACTATTTGTCCCTCATATTTTATACGAGCTATAGCATCATTGGGCCCCTTGATAGAGTAAGATTATCAGCGCGCGATATGATTACAAGAGTAATCATATTTGATAATCTGCTCAAGATCAAGAAAAGATTAAGTTTAAAAGGATGACACACATCTACCTTGAAACTAATCTGATAGCTATGAGACAGAAGAACAAACACAAGTAAATTATTTACTGGATCGTGATATTGTACTGTACAGCATCATCTGTGTAATTGGATGGTCATGATGTGTTGCCAGACGCCACCCATGATTATAGAAGTTAAAACAGTTTTAACTCTATTTACCAACATAACACAGATCCTATTGGGTCACACCATATAGGAGTTAATCGGAGAATCTTATTGTGATTGATTATAAATTGGTTATGATCAATAGTAAGATGGTTATAATTAATTATACGTGTTATAATTAAATTATAAATGTTATGAAAAAATAACAAGCAAAAACATTGGTTAATTTATAAACGTGTGTGACACGCTGTATAAAAGTTAACCGGTTAATTTATAAATGTGCAGGTAACGTTGTATAAATTACCGAAACAACAAACCGCAAGAAAAATATATATAATTGTTCAGAATAATTATACGAGCATTATTTGTGTTCGGGCCGAGGGCATTCGGGTCTTTTCAGATTCGTCCTTATCCGCATGGCATGTCATCGATCCTATCCAGATGACACGTCATCGGTACCGAAACAAACAACCACAAGAAATATAATTGTTCAGAATAATTATACGAGCATTATTTGTGTTTGGACCGAGGGCATTTGGGTCTTTTCAGATTCGTGCTTATCCGCATGACATGTCATCGATCATATCCAGATGACACGTCATCGATCTTATCCACATGACACCTCACCCCCTAGGTGGCATGCCTTGTCATAGGGGTATTTTGGTCTTTTCACACCATTTTAGAGGCTATAAATAGAGGGGTGCATGAGAGGATTAAGATACTAATTCACTTGTATCGTTTCGTGCAGAATCGAATCGGTATTTTCTATCTTTCTCGGTTTCTCTCCCAAATAGTGTTTCGGTTGAGAAAAGAAAGTTATACGTAGTTGACGTATAATCTTGCGGGTTGTTGTGGAGTATATTTACGGGACCGATGAATAGTGTTTTACCGAATTTCGCGGTATGTCAGTTTTGCTCATTTGATGAAATTGAGTAACCGAAAATTCTTGTTTACGGGTTTTCGTCTTTTCCCTGTGAATAGTGTTTTTGCAGAATTCCGTGATTTATGATATTTCTGGCAGAAGAAATTAACCGCTCTCTGGTTAGTCCTGGTGGATAACCGATAGAGGCATCAGACGTCTGATGCTCCGAGACGAGTCGATTCCTTGCGTGATGTAGCTTTACACGCTCGGTCTGCATTCCAACTGTGATTTGGAAACAAGGTATAAATATGTTATATTAATCTATTTAATTGGTAAGTAGATTAACGTTTTAGAAATCAATCATGGAGTAGATCTGTAAAATGATTAAATTGGGTTTTGATGCCAAATGAATACTGAAGGTGGACCGCCTTGAAAAGTTTCCTGACATACCCCATTTAATCCTGAGCTTAAGTTGGCCGTAGAAATATTTGTTCTACGGTCATTCCGCACCTTAAGCCTAAATGAGTTTTTGTTAGTTTGTAATAATCTAGAAGTCAATAATACGATAATTTATCATAAAGCTTTGTTCATGAATTGGATGATTAATATCATTTTGTTGCCTTGAGTATTATTGCATTTATGGATCATTTCGAGTTCATGACTGAAATTGTGAAACTCCATAATATAGATGATATATACTCTTAAAAGGTCACTAACCAAGGTAATTAGCAGGAACACTAATTACCGCGAAAATGTTAGTATGTGGATTAAAAGATGGTTAAGTTTTACAAACCACCTGACACGAGATGTCATTTTAATCACATAGATACATGTTCTAGGAACATGGAATTTGACAGACCCCGAATGAGACATTAAATAGAATTGTGTTCGTGTCATTAATGTTTCTCATTCAGTGTCACGTTCTAAAGTATGAGGTATTTATTGTTCCCACTAAGAAATATGTATGTGTGATTGCTATCTACCGCTGTCCGTAAAAAGCAGTCATAACGGTAGCATTCCTATATGTATAGCTTAGCTGAGGAAGTGATAGTCTACCAAAAGTACTATTTGTCCCTCGTATCTCTATACGAGCTATAGCATCACTGGGCCCCTTGATAGAGTTAGATTATCTGCTAGCGGTATAATTACAAGAGTAATTATATTTGATAATCTGCTCAAGATCAAGAAAAGATTCAGTTAGCAAGGATGACACACATCTACCTCGAAACTGATCTGATAGCTATGAGACAGAAGAACAGACACAAGTAAATTGTTTACTGGATCGTGATATTGTACAGTACAGCATCATCTGTGTAATTGGATGGTCATGATGTGTTGCCAGACGCCACCCATGATTATAGAACTTAAAACAGTTTTAACTCTATTTACCAACATAACACAGATCCTATTGGGTCACACCATATAGGAGCTAATTGGAGAATCTTATTTTGATTGATTATAAATTGGTTATGATCAATGATAAGATGGTTATAATTAATTATACGTGTTATAATTAAATTATAAATGTTATGTAAAAATAACAAGCAAAAACACTGGTTAATTTATAAACGTGTGTGACACGTTGTATAAAAGTTAACCGGTTAATTTATAAATGTGCAGGACACATTGTATAAATTACCGAAGCAACAACCGCAAGAAAAATATATATAATTATTCAGAATAATTATACGAATATTATTTGTGTTCGGGCCGAGGGCATTCGGATCTTTTCAGATTCGTCCTTATTCGCATGACATGTCATCGATCCTATCCAGATGACACGTCATCGATACCGAAACAAATAACCGCAAGAAAAATATATATATAATTGTTCAGAATAATTATACGAATATTATTTGTCTTCGGACCGAGGGCATTCGGGTCTTTTCAGATTCGTGCTTATCCGCATGACGTGTCATTGATCCTATCCAGATGACATGTCATCAATCCTATCCACAAGGGCAAAATGGTCATTTCACACCTATGCCACCTTGCATGTGTAGAAACATGGAGAAGAGTGTGGAAGGGTGTGGAAGGGGTATTTTGGTCATTTCACATATAAAAGGATGAGGTGTCAATGGCATACCTTGTAAATAGGCATATGTTGAGGGGTATTTCGGTCTTTTGCGAACCTCCTCAAAAGCCTATAAATAGAGGGGTGCATGTAGAGAGAAAAATCACTAATTCACTTGTATCGTTTCGTGCAGAATCGAATCGGTATTTTCTCTCTTTCTCGGTTTCTCTCCCAAATAGTGTTTCGGTTGAGAAAAGAAAGTTATACGTAGTTGACGTATAATCTTGTGGGTTGTTGTGGAGTATATTTACGGGATCGATGAATAGTGTTTTACCGAATTTAGCGGTATGTCAGTTTTGCTCATTTGATGAAACTGAGTAACCGAAAATTCGTGTTTACGGGTTTTCGTCTTTTCCCCGTGAATAGTGTTTTTGCAGAATTCCGCGATTTACGGTATTTCTGGCAGAAGAAATTAACCGCTCTCTGGTTAGTCCTGGTGGATAACCGATAGAGGCATCAGACGTCTGATGCTCCGAGACGAGTCGATTCCTTCCGTGATGTAGCTCTACACGCTCGGTCTGCATTCCAACTGTGATTTGGAAACAAGGTATAAATATGTTATATTAATCTATTTAATTGGTAAGTAGATTAAAGTTTTAGAAATCAATCATGGAGTAGATCTGTAAAAGGATTAAATTGGGTTTTGATGCCAAAGGAATACTGAAGGTGGACCGCCTTGGAAAGTTTCCTGACATACCCCGTTTAATCCTGAGCTTAAGTTGGCCGTAGAAATTTTTGTTCTACGGTCATTCCGCACCTTAAGCCTAAACGAGTTTTGGTTATCGCAAAACCCCAAAAGTGGTATCCGAAACCCAACAGTTTTGGTTACTGCGAAACCCCAAAAGTGGTATCCGAAACCCAACAGTTATAACCCTAATAAACACTCCAATTGAATATGTTTGTGAGCACTCTAGTAGTGTGTCCATATGATAAGAGAAGAGGGTAGTTGCAACCGTAATACAACACTCAATTAGTGTCTCCATTTGACAAGAGAGGACAATAGTTTCAATCCCAATACAACACTCCAATTGAAGGCCTCTGCAACACTCTAATAGTGTCTCTACATGGCAAAAGAAGATGTTAGTTAAAACCCAAGTACAACACTCAAATTGAAGTTCTTTGCAACACTTTAGTCGTGTCTCCAAATAACAAGAAAACAAGGTGATTGCAACCCCCAATACAACTCTCCAATTGAAGGTGTTTGCAGCACTCTAGTAGTGTCTCCAGATGGCAACAGATGATGGTAGTTGTAACCCTAATACAACACTTTAATTAAAGATGTTTGTTAGCACTTAGATTAGTTGTTATTTAGTTGTTACCTCAATTCTCCAATATTGATTATGGTAATATAAACTTAAATTAGTTGTTATTTAGTTGTTACATCAATTCTCCAATATTGATTATGTTGATATATAATTAGTAAAAATATAGAATATAAAATTTGAAAAGGAAAAAACGCTATGTATAATAAATTCCGCTATAGTTATACTATTCACAATAGTTTTTTTTTTCTCCCCACTGTGCCTCTATAATCGCTATTTAGAACCTTGCTTACTAGTATCATTTTAATTTACTATTCCGAATTTTAATTTTTTTAAGAATAATATTTTTGTTTCAAAATTTTGATAATAACTCACAAGTTGTAATGACTCGTGTTTTTAGACATTCAAAAAATTACTAATTTTTTTTTCATGATTACATGTTTACAATTATGATTCCACGAATTGTAACGACTCGTGTGTAAGAACATTTTTTTTTTTTTGAGTTGATCGTGTAAGAACATGAATGCATGCGTTCAGATTGAATTGTAAAAAAAACACTTTTCGTTCTGCAGTCTAATTTTAAGAACATGAATGCATGCGTTAATAAATGTTTCTGTCGCAATCAGTCTAATTTTTGTTCTGCATTTATAATTTTTTTACTAACAATTTTCGCTATAAGTTGACGATGTCAATGAACAAAGAATCAAAGATCCATTGACAAATCTATGGCGAGAATTGTTCCAATAATGTTTATCAATTTTGACCAATGTATTCCCCGTATGTGGTAAACCAATACAGCACAATCTATTGGTAAGATGTGCCCATAATTTCGAAATGCATGTCAAACAAAGTGCATGCAATGAGAACTAGTAGCATAGGATTAGGAAACTAAAATAGTGATCAATATAATACACATCAAACAAAATGAACAGTCTGACTGTATACATCACTAAACAAGTCTTACGCTTCCACCCTTCAAAAAGCTAAATGTGTCAAACATAAGTCCAACTAACGCTGAATGTACCTACACAGCATTAGATTTCTTCATGCAATCCAAGGCCTCCCTGCAAAATTAATGTCACATGTCAAATATATTGAGCAAGGATTGCATATATACTAGGACTGTCTATTTGTTTCAATAACATCCAATTGTTTCTTCTCTATTTCTGATAAGAGCAGAATAGGAGAAATCCAAAATACCCGGAGTTCCCCCTTACTGGAAAACCTTAATTAAAAAGGAACTAAGGGAGCAATACTTACCGTAGAGCTTTCTCCATATCCTTGTTGGCGGGATCTAATTTAAACCCATCCAAAAACACCTCAGAAGCTTCTTTGTATCTCTTCAAACAACAAAAATAAAAATAATTCCATAAATACAACAAAGAATTTTCATAGTAAGAATAGTAAAAGAGGACCATCACTACTATTGTAATTGTTTTATGCATTTCTAACTACAACTTGGGCAGCTACATGAAACAGACCAAAGATAAACAAACAAAAATTATGTCTAGTATTCTATGGTACATGTCCCACCCAACAAATTATATCATAGAAGTAAAACGATATCTAGTTATGAGACAGTACCGCATCTGTGACAAGGAATAAGACCAGGTAAAAAACACAAAAGTGCAATCATATTTTTTTATATTGAACAGAGCAACCTTTAGTAACATGAAAGCAGCACCAATACGGTAGTAGCCTTTGGGCCAGTTCGGCCTAAGGGACTGAGCCTTCATAGCATCCTTCAAAGCGAGATGCCCATCCACCATACGAAGCCAACATATACTCCTATTTGCATATATTGTTGCATCTGTTGGTACCATCACCATTGCCTACAATAAGAGAATGTGGAAACAATACCCATTAAAAAATTCAAGACTTGAGAGCATTAGATATCAATTGAGAAAAAAAATATCAAATGTAGCACTATCCAAATGCAAACTTACTTTAGCATATAAGCTTACAGCTAGCTGCTGAATATTCTCCTCCCCTAAATGCTTGCCTTTCTACTAATTTCATGCTAAAGCATGCAAAATAATGAAATGAGATCTAAAATAAATCAGGATATAGCACAGGTAAGCATATGTAATTAGCATGACTTCATGAAATAATGAAATACAAACTTGACAAGCAATTAAAATGGATCACCAACCTTTTTCTTGAAAGCTGGAGACTTCACATAATTAATAATTCCTTCAATAGTCCAGTTTGGCACAGTAGGAAGCTAAGTTGTGAGAGAAAGAAGCATTTCAACAAATCCCTTTTTACCCCACTCCGCTGCAACTTCTATTGGCAACATCCCATACTACAATAGAAAATATATATCATCAAAAAAGTAGCACTACTTTCAGAATATAAAGTCAAAAGAATGTTATTACAAGAACAACATAACTATTGATATATTACAAGAAACTCACTTCATTGAGCCTTACTTCACTGGGAATATTAGGGTCAGCCCCAGCTGCCAACAAGCACATCACTGTCTCAGCTGAATTTTGAATAATTGCAGATGCTAAAGGGCAGTACAAGTTTACATCTGCACCAGCCTATTAGTTATAAACACAGTAGAAACTATTAAGGAAAAGGAGTAATTCAAATCTATCGCCATTAGAAATTTTTCGTCAAGTGATGCCGTAGTGACTCTAGTGTTATTAAGGCCACCATTTCTACCGTTTTAAGTTTCATTAATATTTCCTACAAACTGGATTCACACCAACAACTTCCAAAATGGTTTATTAGGAAGAAAATAAGTCATATACCTTAATCAAAATCTTGGTGCAATCCAAAGATCCTCCAAAGATAGACTGGACAAGTGGGGTAAAGTGTTCATTGGTGACTTTGTTAAGCTGGAAAAAACATAAAGTTTATTATTAGAAGAAATATTAATTAAATAATTAAAATTAAACCTGTATATTAGTTTTGTACTGAGAGATAATTTTAAAAATTACATCAGCATTGTACTCCAATAAGATCTTCACAGCTTCTTCGTGGCAACAGCAAGCAGCTACATTAAGAGGTGTCCCGCGGTGATTTTCGGGATCCACAGGGAACTCCTTTGGAGAGTAATAATTCAATAGTTTCACCATGCCCTGAACACGAAATACAAAAAATAAAAGTTAAAAATAATATAAACTACCATCAACAAGTTTAGTAATTAATCTTATACTAGCTCACACTCAAAAATTTGGAAAGAAAATTGTATGACAAAAGAAAGAATATATTTTCCTTTTGTGTCGCCAAGATAACCCATCAAACCAATTTTCTAACTTGCATTTCTTTCTTTTTTTGATGAAATACAACTTGTCTTTCTACTTTCCCTATCATATGTGTGCGTGTGTAATAGAGGGAGAGAAAGTGTATGAAAGAGACCGCCATAAGCTGCACAATGTAGAGGTGTGTCTCCTTTTCCATCGGTGCATGTAGGATCAGCTCCACAATTACAGAGATAAGTCAAAGTGCCAGTTTTTCCTCCCATGCTTGCATAGAAAAGTGGTGTTCTACCTGCAATATATTCATTTATTAAAATTTGATTTTATTTCAGTTTCTTGAAGAAGAAAAAAAGGGAAATATTGACCATATAATTAGAACTTGAACACTATTTCCAGGTCATACAAGCCGTTTGTGTCAAAATAGCCTGTAAAAAAAGTATTGCTTGTAGAAACAGTAACATAACCAAGACAAAGGATTTACCAATTTCTTGTATTGCTTCAAATAACCAAAAAGTAACAACCATAAATAAAACAAAAGGATAAAAATGGGTGGAGCTTAGGAAAAAAAAAACAAAGCAAACAAGTTAAACCTTCATAGGTCCTAAAATCTAGATCAAAACCCAATTCCTCGATCAAGTAACGACAGATATCTGTTCTCCCGTGAGATGCTGCAAAATGAAAAGCACCTAACCCATGGGCATCTTTTGTTATCTCTATGGTCCTCTTGATCCCGTCCCCTTTGTCTAATCTTTTTACCATCTCTGCAAAGTTTTATGAACTTAAAAGAAGCAAAACAGAATCACAGTGAAATAACAATTAGCTTCTTCGATAAAAAGGTTAGCAGACTGTCCAAAGCGCAAACCCCCTCCCATCCCAACTCGCTCGCTCTCTCTCTCTCTCTCTCTCTCTATCTCTCTCTAACGCATCCGTGCAGATTTCACTCGCAAAAAACACCGATAATGGAGGGTTATTTGAGCATTACTTCATAAAATATTTAGACGAAAAGAAAACCTAGGTTATTTTTATTTTATTTTTATCTGTTGAAAAGAAAAGTTGAAAATACTTTTGAGAACGGAGAGATTTCCCAACGCAGCAGCCTCCAAAAACGTCTTTTGCAACGTTATTTGAATTACGCCTGAAATTAGATGAAAACACACTTTACTCGGGAGTAAACAAGAAGAAGAAAAAAGAGAGAGGAGTGATGATGGTGGCGGAGAGAAAGGGAGCGTTCGTACCTGAGAACTCTTGCGCCATTGGAAGAAATTGAGGGGCTTTAGTGGGTAGCGTGAGCAGAAGAGGTGGAGGAAAGAAAGTAATTTTGTGAAGTATGTTTCAATGCAGTAGCCAAGAGCCCGAGTAATAAGGGTAATGGATGCATATCCTCCCCGGTACCTAACTCAACACAATTGAAAAGGACGGCTCGGATTTAATTTTATTCGGTTCTTGCTTGGAATCGGATGACAGGGGGACAGGATTATTTGTGCTTCGAGATTCGTGTCAAGTTAAAAAGAACAATTTTTGAACCATCCGATTCAATTGTACTCAGTCCAGTAATGGATGTGAATTCGTAATAAGGGGAATCCAAAGTCCAGACAAACAATTACGACCACGATTCGATTCGATTGGGATTTTGGGATATGTTGGATGGAGATGATCTGAAATTCAGTACAAACTATTGTAGTAAAAAATAGTCTAAAACTTAATCCGTTGATTAGTTATTGACGACGAATTAAATTGTCACGAATTTTTTTTACTAATCAATTAATTATTTTTTATTAATAGCTTGATGCACCATGTTCGTTCGACAAATACATACCGTTATTTATAATAATGATATATACATTGTCAAAAGGTTAATAATATTTTTTTTTTACTCTGAAGTTCAGTTTACAGTTACATTATGTTGATAAGATACGATTGCATATAAGAAATGCCTAACAATGATCAAAGATGGTCAAAAGATTCAGTTTATCAATTCTTAATTTATGTAATAAACTTACCCAATGGTCTTTTTCCACGTTATTAATTGGTAGAATTTGATCTTAATTGATTATGGGTAAGCTTTATTTTTTATAAGATGGGATTTTTTAGGTTATTTTCACCGTAGGAAAAAAAAATTCAGTACAACAGTTTTTAGGTTTAATAAGTTTATTTTCAACGTAAAAAAATGATTATTAAATTTTTGAAAATGTGTACCTGAGAAAACTTTCTTTTGGATGGAGGTGGTCTTGGGAACTAATTTAAACTGAATTTCAGAGTACTCGATTCGATTGAGATATATTTCTTTTTCTTTTGTTTATTTTGAATTTTTGGGACAGAGAGAGAGAAATATGATAATGATGAACTGTTGTTTTCTGATATTGTTCGATAATGTTTTACATTGAGTACATATTCTTATATAGGTTAATATCAGCTGTTGTTATTTTCTAATTTACAATTAGCCGTTTGTACTTCTATATATAACTTGATTACATATATTGTGCTAGTTGTCATTTCCTAATTATTCTAATTGGATCCGGATATGCTAAAGTTGTAGACAGTTAATTGCAGCTAAGACTATATTGATAAAAAAAAATTATCTACATGATTGAGAGATGTTTCAAGTTGCAATGTTCTAGTTCATTTACTTTTGAGTAGGAGTATAGTACCAAGTGAGCCCCGTTTGAGTCCGTCGATATTTTATTATATATACTTTTATTTAATTCTAGCTCTAATTTTATGTTTAGGTGCAGAAATGAGAAGAATTTGAATGAGTTTGAACTCGTTTAGATAAATCATTAGAATTTTATTTTTATATTATTAAAAGGACTTAAGAGTAAAATATAATTAATCGTTATTATTTTTTAAAGAAAATGTGAGTTATTCAATCTTTTTTTAAGAAAACTGATAGTCATGTCTGTTTTTAAAATAAAGATTCATATATTACTATATAATTATTTTTTCGGAGTTCTAAATAACTACTAGTTAAACTGAATAATTTGAAGCTCAAGAAATTTGACTTAATTAATACAGAAATCTAATCAACTAATTTGAAGTTAGAATTAACCACAAAAACCATCAATTATACTAAACGTGCAGTTAGGTCATCTATTTCTTCGACAACGTTAATTATTAACTCCTTTACAAACAGTTAATTCAATTCAGCGCCGAACAGAAGAACCTCTCTAAAAAGTGTCAATAAAACATTTTTCCCAATTTAACCTATCTGCGGTATCGAAATTTAGTCTCCAAATACATATTAATATGGAGAACAAGATGAACGGTTCGAATCAACCATTAAAATTTTAAAAACTCTAAATCTGAGCCGTTGCATGGAGGGATTCTATGCTATGCATAGCATGCTAGCATATTCCATCCGGATATGTTAAGATTTGAAAGAATTTTTTTGTCTATTTATCTTTTGTATTAGAATATCTTTTGTGTTAGTATTTTTAATTAAAGTTATAGTTATGTTAGTGAATTTTAGTTAATCAGATATATATTTTGTAATGGTGTAACAAGTTAATTAGATATATATTTTGAATTAGAAATCCAAATTATATCCGTATCTGTATTCGTATCCGAAAATATCCAATTCGTATCTGTATCCGTATCCGATTACTATCCGATCTGTATCCGTATCTGAAAAAAAAATACGGATACAGATATGGATTGAGCACTATCCGATCCGTTTGCACCCCTAATAATAGCTGCCCCTATATAATAATAGTGCTTGAATACAAAATTTAGAAATTAAATTTGAAAGGCTGCATTTTCATTTCCATATACTCGCTTAGAAAACTAACTTATAAGGGCTTGAATGCAAAATTTAGAAATCAAATCTGGAAGGCTACCTTTTATTTCCATATACTCGTTTAGGTTTCCTAATCATCAGTATTGGAAAAAGGGAAAGTTATTATTCTTGGAAATGTCTAAATGGAAGAAAATACTGTGGACAAACAATTGACAAACTTGGACAAGAGAGATGATTTTGAACATGAAAGCTGCACCTTACTTTTATTTCAAAAATATGTAACCCTAAACTTTGTAAATTGTAATCACTGCTTTACATGCGAAACATAGAGTCATATTCTGACACAAAAAATAGAAGAAAAGCAAGAAAAGTATCTTAAAAATTCAACGAAGCAAGGAGAAAACAAGAAGAAGAAAAAGTATTTAAAGAAAAATTGAACAATTTCACGGTATTCTTGACAAAAAATAATATTTCGCCCCTCTATATTCAAATTATGATTCCATCCTTGTCTCGATCGAATTCGTATCCTTTGAGATATCTCATATTTGTATTTTTTTTTTGCAAATTTCTCAACCGTTCAAATATGTTATGTATGAATCTCAAAGCACAACAATACTGACCTCGTGCGCTATTTTAATCCCCGAATAGGCACCAGATATATTGGTCACGCAAAATATGAGATATCAAAAGCAGAGGCGGAGTGTCGACTTTCAAACTTTGAAGTTCAACGTGAATTACTGAATGGAGATAAATTATATAATAATTTCATGCTAAAAATAAGAATCAATTTTATAGTATCATGTATTTTGATTAGGGGTGAAAACAGAGTGGATACGAAGCGAATAATGCTGATATCATATCTGCATTCGTCGTATAATGAGCGGATACGGATACGGATTAGAATACGGATATAAATGAATAATTATCGAATAATTAAGACATATAAACTTCTAAAATATAAATATTAATTAAATATTAAAATATATAAATAATTTAAGTTAATTTGTTATTTAACTAAATGCAGCTACATGATTTCAGTAACTGATTACATCTAAATTATGTGCCATAGAAGTGAAAATATTTCTCAACTAGAGCACTTTCTTCATAGGATGGACTCATCACTGGTGGTATAATAACATTCAGAATAATAATATTTTTAAAATTCGGATATGTATGTTTGTGTTAGTCCCACAACAGTGAATGAAACCGGAGCGAGAGTATAAAGTCCCCAGTAAAGTACAGATCCGTTGGTTCAAAAGTTGTAAAGAGAGAGTTGGAATTGAGGAGCCCACATGCAAACAATTTGAATTATGTACACGCCAGGTGGAGAGAAGAGAACCCGTATCCTCTCAGGTATTGCACTATTATTGTATAGGATCACTTACTTTACGGTTTGAGATTAAATTTCAACCGGCTTGGGATTCGAGTTACTGTAGGGGGCCTCATTTTTGGGCTTTGAGATTCGTGCCAAGTTTAAAAGTACGGTTCAGATCTAGTAATTGTAAAAGATTCCCTTATCAGGTATTGGAGAGGATGTGAATTCGAGAGAAGATGGGATAACCCAAGTGAAAGCCACACATTATTTGTAACTCCCACGTGATATTTGTTTTCTCATTGCTTTCCGAATCCGTATCTAGATATCTGCCTAATACTTAAAAATTATATGGATGCAATCCGTCAAATTATCCGTTTAATCCGGATACGGAACGGATATAACATGGCTCCGCCTCTGTATCTGACGATACAAACTTCATCTGATCAGAGTCAAAATGTTTAAAAGTTTAGAAAAATTCAATTGATAAGTTTTAATCATTCACAGAAAGTTATTTCGGAATTTTAATGAAAATATAATCACTATTCCAAGCATGTTATAAAATAAATATGAACAAGCATAAGAAGAATAAGCAAAATAGAGATGAAAAGATGGCAATCTCTTTATTCATATAATTCTCATGTGTATACAATACAATATTACAAAGCCTCTATTTATATGTTACAAATTGTAAATGAAAAATCATCTAAATAAATAGAGAAATAAATTTCAATAATAATGACCATCAATTCCAATTGTAGTGCATGGAGTAGTGGGGATAATGGAGAATGAATGTTTAAAGTTATGGACATCCACATTAATATTTTATTCATAACACCCCCCTTGGATGTCCATTACATAATAATATGCCTCATTAAAACCTTACTAGGTAAAACCTTATGGGATAAAAACCTAGTGAAAGAAAAATAGTACAATATTCTTCTAAATACGCAACTACAGCTTTACCAGGAAAACCCAGTGGAAAAAACCATGGTTAAGGAAAATATAGTGCATATTAACTCCCCCTCATAACAGCATCAATCAAGATCTTTAATTTGGCAAACTCCAATATTACGAACTAGTTTTTCGAATATTGCAGTAGGGAGGGCTTTGGTGAATAAATCTGCTGGGTTTTTTTCACTTGAGCGGATTTGCTGAACATGAATAACATTATTATTTTGGAGATCATGTGTGAAAAGAATTTGGTAAAATATGTTTTGTTCTATCTTATTTAATGTATCATTCTATTCATTTAGCAATACATACAGTATTATATTCATATATGATCGTCAGGATCATTTCTCTAAAAGACAAGCTGCATGTCTGACAAATGTGTTGAATCACATATCTATCACATATCTTAACCAAACACATACTCGGCATGCTTTCGTGTATTGCTAAATTTTCTCATAGGTAGTGAAATATATGTTTAATTATATTCCAATATCTTCGCATGAGAGAAGAACTATATCTTGCTAAATTTACATCAAATGATACACCATGCATTGTATGTCCATCAAGATATATACGTGCTCATATTGCACTATGATATGATACTTCAGGACCAAATAGTTGTTCATCATTTTCTCGATGTCTAAATGATCTTTATTCACATCTAATGATCTTACAACCATCGGAGTGCTTAATGAATGTTATTTATCCATATAAAATTATTTTAGCATTCTTGCAATATAATTTTCTTGATGCATAAAAATATCATTTTTAGATGTTCAATTTGCAATCCAGTGCAAAATTCTGTTCTTCCAAGATCTTTCATCTCAAATTTTTTCTTTAAATAATTTATTCTTTTGGAAGCTCTTCAGGAGTTCTTAAATCGTCAACATAAACTGCAATTATAACAAAATCATTTCTATATATTTTCATGAAAATACATGGATAGGTCGTATCATTCTTATATCCATGTTTCAATAAATATTCACTTAAACGATTATAGCATATGCGTCTATATTGCTTTAATCGATATAAAAATATATTCTTAACTAAATAATGTTCTCGAGAATCTAAATTACATGCTTCATGCATCTTAAATCTTTCAGAGATTTTCATATAAATATCATTATCAAGCGAGCCATTTAAATAGGCTGTAACAATATCCATTAGGTGCAAATTAAGTCTTTCATAGACTGCCAGACTAATTATATATCAAAAAGTTGTTGCATCCACCACATGTGAGTATATCTTAAAATTCCACCTTTCTCATTTTATTTTCTCATAAATATTCATTTATATCCTACTAGTTTTATACCTTGAAGTACAAGGACTACAGGTCCAAAAACTTTTAATTTTTCAAGAGAGTTTACCTCTATCTCAATTGCACATTTCTATTTTTGCCAATCATTTCTTTGTCGACGTTCTTTAATAGACTTCTAGTCATGATCCTCAATATTTATTATGTTTAGCGCTATATTATATTATTGATATCAATTTCATCTCGGTTCCATCTTATTTCATTTATGATATAATTTGTCGAGATCTACTTATTTTCATGAATTTCAGATACCTGAGTTTCTGCTGGAACTCCGATATTATTTATAAATTTGATTATCTTCTAGAGTTTTATCTGAAATTATCATATCCTCGATTTGACCATTTTCATTCTTTGCTCATTTTTTTCGAGGATTTTTATATTTTTAATCTTTGGAACCGATTGTTTTTCCACACTTCATGTTATAATTAGTCTGTCCAACAGGGACACCGACTTTAATTGGAGCATTAGCAGCTGGTACATGTGATTTGCTCACTTTCTTTGAATTTGTGAATGTGTCTGGCAATTGATTCACTAACCTTTGTAAATGAATTATCTTTTGAACATTTAGTTCTCATTCTTTAGTACGAGGATCAAAATAAGACAATGATAATTCATACTAATGTATTTTTTTTCCAGCTGATAGTTTTCTCCCCCTAAGGTTGGAAATTTTTTTAATCATCAAAATCACAATCGACAAAATTAGCCATGAATAAATCTCTCATCAATGGTCTAGATATTCTATTATATATGGAGATTCAAATTTAATATAAATTTCCAACTTTCTTTGATATCCCATTTTAGTGCGTTGTGGTGGAGCAATTATAACATACACCGCACATTCAAAAATTATTATATGGGAAATATTAAGTATGTAACCAAAAACCAATTATAAGGGAAAGCTTTATAATAGCTAGTTGGCATAATGTGAATTAGTTTTATTGCATGTAAAATATCATATCTTTTTTTTATATATGAAATCTACCGGATGTTCAATATTAATTCCAACATTCTCTAGATGTATTTTCATAATTGGATAATCATAAGATTATGCTCTTTAATCAAATAAATTGAGCAAGTAATCTCGCAAACGCCAGAGGTTGTGATTTAATAATAAACATACATGTGACCATCTTATTGATGCATCAATTAAAATCATAAAATATTCAAATGGTTCACATGTTGGATATATTGTTCCACAAATATCATATTGTTCTACAAATATCATATTGTATACGTTCTTGAAATAAAACCAACACATAAAAAATTCATTAGATTAAAGAATCTTCTGGTTCTTTGATGAATATTTACATTAATTTATTTTTGCATCACTATTGATCTAGAATGGTTCAACCGGTCTTGCCAAACTATAAACATATTGTTGTATGTAAATTTCTGGTTTACAATAACACGTGCTTTAATTGTACTAATATATGTTTAGTATAAGGAGAAACATATGCAATTTGTTTTTAATGTGCATTGTTTTCGTTATATTCAATATTTTTTTTTATGAGTTGTCTCAACATAATATCCATTTCGGCAGATATTCTTAAAGCTTAACAAATTTCTTTGAGATTTAGAAGAATATAATATATTATCAATATGAACTTATTTTCCTCCATATAATGTGTATTTTCATCATTACCATGTCCACATGAGTATGTCCAAAAATTATTATGACTATTATGTGTTGCTACATTCACTTTAAGGACTGAAGTATAATTAATTAACTGAAATTCATGATTTTTTTTAACAAATCATTATTTTGTTCAACTATAAAGAAACATGATATCAAGTCAAAATATATTTGAAATCTTATTCTTCAGAAAGATTAAATTATTTAGAATGAAAAAAAAACACTGATAAAAGAAAATACATTCTGACTAAGTGTGAAGATGTAATTTAGAAAATCAATCATGACCTAATTTTTTTTTCTTTTATTCACCGATCTAATTAAATTTGGTAATATGAAGAGCACCTCCAATATTATAATATAAATATAAATGTTACATGAGGCCTTTTCAAAGAAATCAAATATAAATATGTAATTTCAATTCCTGGGTATGCAGTTAGCCAACATCAATTAATAAAATATTTGATTAAGGAATCAAAGAAACATACTGGTAAACATACGATGTATGTGATAATCTGATCTTGAATTGAATTTCATTTATTACCATTACTGTTCATATTAATAAGGCAATATCTAATTACAACAAAACGCATCTCTCCATTCACATCTCATGTGTTATGAGATATATATATATATATATATTTTTTCATACATGTCACATGAATTAAAACGATATAAGAATGTAGATTTTTTATAATCCCATTCAAATTGTATATTATAAAAAAAAATATGGGTATGATTTAAAATCAATTTTGAATGGATCTAAATTTAATAATCTAGTCAGATCTAAGATTGCACAATATGAGATTTTATTTTTTGTATGCTAAACAAATAGCTTCAGGCTATTTGATTTTAGTATAAAATAAATATAACATTAGTTTTGATACATATTATTTATATGACTTCAGGCAATTTCATTAACATAATGTAATGTAAAAAATAATATATAAACTTGGAATATTTCTTGAATCTTCTTCAGAAAAATTACATCATTAAAAAAATTCCACATCATATAAACCTTATTGAAATCTCCTTCAAGAAGATATATTGAAATCTTCTCATATTAAGTTTTGTGACTCACATAAATCTTCTTCAAGAAGTCCTTAATATATTTTAAAATATTTTTCAAGAAGATTAAATAAAAATATGAACATCATTCAAATTTGTGCTTCATATAAATTTCCTTGGAATTTTCTTCAGGAAAATTTCTTAAAATCTTATTGAACAAATTATATTTTTTGAAATCTTCTTCAGATTGATTATTATTCAAATAAAATTAACATGAACATAATTTTGATATTATATAAAATTTCTTGAAATCTTCTTCAAGAAGATTAAATAAAAATATAAACATCATATAAAATTTGTACATCATATAAATCTTCTTTCGAAAGATAAAAAAAATTATAGTATCACAAAAAAATTAAATGAGCTAAATAATGTTCAATACTATAAAAACAAAATTATTAAAAAAAAATATTGCACAAAAGACAAAAACATTAATATAGAATGGATTTAATTTTTTCTGAATGTTACGTTTCACCCTCTGTTTTTATACGATTATTTTTTTAAGGGATACGTTTATGGAGAGAGGAGCACTTGCATGATATATTCAAAACTTTCAGAAAAATTGCTGTATTGGACTTTTAAAAATATAATAATGATAATAAAGATAAATAAAATCGGTGCACATTATAAATTTATGATTAATATGTGGTTTTAATATTTTAATTTTATAATTAAACTTCGGACCAATTGATAAAATTGTTGAAATGGCTTCAAGTCAATTTCATTAACATAATTTATATTATATGGCTTCGAACAATTAATTAACATAATAATATAATTAGATGGCTTTGGGCCATTTCATTAACATGATTTATGTTTAACAAAAAATATTGTAAAAAGATAACATAATATTATCATAATATAATATAAAAGGTAACATAATTAAATAATAAAAAATATTACCTTGAATGTTCAAATAGTAGAGCTCTCGTGCTGATAACGTGTTATAAAATAAATATGAACAAGCATAAAGAAGAAGAAGCAAAATAGAGATGAAAAGATGGCAATCTCTTTATTCATACAATTCTCATGTGTGTACAATACAATATTACAAAGCCTCTATTTATAGGCTACAAATTGTAAATGAAAAACCATATAAATAAATAGAGAAATAAATTTCAATAGTAGTGGCCATCAATTCCAATTGTAATGCATGGAGTAGTGAGGATAGTGAAGAATGAATGTTGAGAGTTATGGACATCCACATTAATATTTTATTCATAACAAAGCACCATTTCTTGCCGTGTTTTATTAATAAAAAATAAAATAAAAAAATATCGCGAATAGAGATTGTTTTGCTGGAAAATCGAAATATAGAAAAAAGGGGATTGATTATCCTGTCTGCCGAACGGTACAAAATTTTTCATCCAAATTAATAATCCGCTAATCTAAATCTAACCCTGCTAAGCAGAAATTTTTCTTTTTGACGGAATAGATTATCCCATCCAACATTGTAGAAATATATATATTTTTTGGAGTTTGTATTCATATAAGATTATGAGAAAAAATGCTACAGTGACCCATCTAGCTCTTTTTAATTATTTTTTTAATTAGATCGCTAATTAGAATAAGTTTAACGGAACATGATGTTTTATCATATCCAACTACAGTGTAGAAATGGGATAAACCATTCCTTTTTTTTTCATCTATATTTTAATTTTTTAGCAAAACGAACTCCTTTCATGATATTTTTTTATTTTATTTTTGATTAAAAAAAATCGGCCATTTCTTGTTAATATTTCATAAATATGTTATTGGCATGCAATTTTAACAAGGAAAAAATCACTAAATACTCATGCCGAACTATTGTTTTTCACTTTGACGAGTGATTATTTTTTATATACTTTTCGTTTATTATGAAAAATTATTAGCATTGTTTGATTTTCATTAACACGTATTTTAGTAAATGAATTTTGTTTTTGTAAAACTGATCCGACCAAAGTTGGTCCTATTCCTATACTTCTAGTTTTGGACAAGTTGGATGATTAACAAGTAATGAAGCCACGAGAAGAGAGGTTAGAATCGAGTTAGGCTAATATGGCATTGGTGTTATTTGAAACTAAATAACACTACATCTTAAACCCTTAGATCTGTTTTAAGATTCGTACAAAATAAAGTGCTTATTTAACAGTAAAAGCAGATCTAAGAGTTTAAGATGTAGTGTTATTTAGTTTCATTTCGCATCACGGATAATAATGAGTCGTGCATTTTTTGAAATAAAACACTTTTTTTTTTTAGGAATGAGATAAAACACTTAAAAAAGTTTCACAAGTACATATTGAAGTTGTGCGGTGAAAATACATATTTACATGCACTTCGCCTTTTCGTTCTCTATCATCACAGGACAGGAATCATCTCCTTGCGTACCAAGTAATACAGTTCTATCTAATTGTCACTAGTGGAGAACTTAGAATTAGTGTCGGCTGTTTATAGGTATTAGTGTCAGACATTGGGCGACACTAACGGAGCTGATACTAATACTTTGTAAATGACCGACACTAAAAGTAAGGCATTAGTGTCGGCTGTTTATAAAAAGCCGACACTAATAAGTATTAGTGTCGGTTATTTATAAACAACCGACACTAATTTTTTACTTTTAGTGTCGGCTATTTAATAAAAAGCCCACACTAAATATTTTTTTAAAAAAAAATTAATATTTTGCCAGCATCTCCACTAGGCTTTCTATCTCTGATTTCTTTGCAGATTTAATTAGAGTACAAATAAGCTAATAAACAAACTATCAAAAATTCTTAAATTATCTCAACAAATCTCTGGAACTGTACCAGTATAGTTTTTACAATTATAGTATAATAGCATGCTGACAAAACAATTATAAAATACCTTTGGATATATGCCATGTTCATTCTAGGGACAGTTCTTGCTCAGGTGCCCTGTTTGTTTGCAGATAAAGCAGCTGGCAAATTTTGTACCACCTAGAAACAGACCATTGCATCATTACACAGCAATCAAACCTCTTAATAATAACAATTTGAACACAAACCTTATTTCTCTCCCACTATGCCTTCTTGGGGCAGAGCTTGGTGTCACTAGATAGAGGGGCGGAGGTGCAATGCGCCTGGTGTCGCGAGAGAGAGGGGCTGAGATGCGATGTGCCTGGTGTGATGCCTGGTGTAGTCACTCGGAGTGGGCACAAGAGAGAGAGAGACGGAGAGGGAACCCTAAGTGAGCGGTGCGAAATGAGAGAGAGAGATGGAGAGGTAATTTATTCGTGTAGGAATGGAGGGAAGGAGAATTTGACTTATTAGTGTCGGCTGTTTATAAAGAGCTGATACTAATAACTGACAATTAGTATGGGTTGTTTATAAATAGTCGACACTAATACTATTAGTGTCGGCTCTTTATAAATAGCCCATACTAATAGTATTAGTGTCGGCTATTTATAAACAGCCCATACTAATTGTCAGTTATTAGTGTCAGCTCTTTATTTTGATCGACACTAATAGTATTAGTATCGCATTTTTAAGATGTCCGATACTAATGAGGTGACACTAATTGTACATTCTCCACTAGTGTGTTTTACTTTGTGTTAGTCAACGCTAATATCAAATAAATATTTTAATAGAAAATCCTTAATTAAATGCGTATTAGTCAATACATCACTAAAACAGGTTGCAACTGACTCGCTCAACTTTCCTTATATACCTCACTGATACTGTTATAAAAAAAAGTTCGAAGGATACTACTAGAAAATATGAATACACGCAACAATAATTTGATAAAATTGCTTATTCGTATATTTTTTTGCATATACATACAGATAATTTTATCAGCTTTTAAAATTCAAAATCATTTCCATCCCTACTTCCACTTAAACGATTTTTTATTTATATCCAAAAAAATATATAAATTAAAAAAACTAATCAAACCTCTTGTTTATTTCTAGAACTACCCAAACAAGAAAATATTTTTCTGGTTTCAATACCAATTTCCGGAAAAAAGTTTTCTGAAAATTGGATATTAAATCCAGAATAATTTTTTTCAGATTTAGGATTTTTTTTTAGGAAATTTATTTTTCCGAAAAAAAAAATTTTAAGAAATTTTTTTTTTCGGATTCTTTTTTTTCATTTTTCAGTTTTTATAATTTATTTATTTTTTGTATTGAAGTATTACAAATATTTAATATATTTTTTTAAAGAGGAGGATTCAAATGCACCCAAATGTACCTTATCTTTCAAATTCTTTTTCTCCGTTTTTAAAATCCAAATAGTCAATCGGAACTGTTAGATGTGATCTATATATTAAGATGTGCTTGGAGACCAAATTTTATATTTTTTGGAATTTTTTTACTATTTATTAAGCCACTTTGAAAATCACTGATTTTACATTTTCTGGATCATTGGATCATCGATTTTCAAAGTGTCTTAATAAATAGTAAAAAAAATTCAAAAAATATAAAATTTGGTCTCCAAGCATATCTTAATATATATATATCGCATCTAACGGTTCGGATTGACCATTCGGACTTTGAAAATAGAGAAAAAGGATAGGGTGCATTTGGGTGCATTTGAACCCTCCTCTTTTTTAAAAATAGATGGAATACTTATAATTTGATTTATTTGAAAGACTGCTGCAAATAATGTGGATCAACATTTTTCATGCCAAATTTTTTATGGCCATAAAAAAAATTAATATAATATATGTATATGTATATGTATATATAGAGATAGGCTAATGTGCATTCGAATGAATATGGTCCAAAGTGCTTACGGTCCAAATTTAAAATTTCAAAATCCAAATGGTCGATCCGAACCGTTCAACTTGTTCTTCATATTAATATATACTTGGAGACCAAATTTTATATTTTTATGAATTTTTTTACTATTTATTAAGTATTTTACAAAATCGTTGATCCAACGGTGGCTGCACAAAACAGTAAAACCGTTGGATCAGCGATTTTCAAAGTGGCTTAATAAATAGTAAAAAAATTCAGAAAAATGTAAAATTTGGCCTCCAAGCACATATTAATATGGAGAACAGGATGAACGGTTCGGATTGACCGTTTGGATTTTGAAATTTCAAATTTGAACTGTAAGCACTTCAGACCATATACATTTGAATGCACATTAGCCTATCTCTGTATATATAATACAATGTAGAGTTGGGCTAATATGACACTAGTGTTATATAAAACTAAATAATACCACATCTTAAACCCTTAGATCTGCTTTGAGATCCGTACAAAATGAAATGCTTGAATAGTAAAAGCGGATATTACGGATCTTAAAGCATATCTAAGGGTTTAAGATGTGGTGTTATTTAGTTTTATATAACACTAGTATCATATTAGCCTAACTCTACAATATATGTATATATAATATAATATATATTTTAAAATGTGCTTTCATATCAAATTTTATATTTTTTTGAATTTTTTTACTATTTATTAAGTATTTAACCAAATCACTATATTCAGGCCATTGAATTTTTGTACCCATCTTAATAAATAGTAAATTTTTTTAGAAAAATATAAATTTTGATCTGCAGGCACATTTTAAAATATCCATCATGTTGAATGGTTTGGATTGACTGTTTGGACTTTGAAAACTTTGAAAATACCGATCGTTGAATGCCTACCGTTGAACGAAAATTTAAACTGAATTTTTGACGCACTAAACAAGGCTTCCAATGCCTCATTTTTTTATACCTCATCATATCTCATATTTTATATCTTCATTTTCTTCATATTCAAAGTCTAAATTGTTGACCGTTCAACATGATATCCATACTAAAATATGGTTCGGAATGAAATTTTATAATTTTTGAAAAAATTTTACTATTTTTTTAAGATGGGTAGAAAATCACTGTTTTTTGAGCGGTTTGGATCAAATAAAAATTTTTGTTGAACGGTTCGGGTCGAATAAAAATGAAAAAAAAAAGAATATGAAAAAAAAAATTTTGGAAAATTTTTTTTTTCTAAAAAAAAAAATCTTAAATCCGGAAAAAAATATTCCGGATTTAATATTCAATTTTGGTATTGAACCGGAAATTTTTTTTCCGGTTTGGGTAGTTTTGGTAATAAACAAGAAGTTTGGTTAGTTTTTAAAATTTATATATTTTTTTGGATATAAATAAAAAAATCGGCAACTATATCCATTTATTTATTTTATTTGAGAGGGATTCCAATATCATATCTTTTTTTTCCTACCATAAAATGCCACAACCTAAATTATTAGTTTATATCTCAAAACTTTTAAAAATTATATGTCAAATATACACCATTAATTTTCTTCGTTCTAATGAGAGATCTATCCATATAAAATGTTATGATATTTTGAATTTAATTTATGCTATGTCAATTTATCAAAAAATAAACACATTAAAATTAATTAGACTAGATCATTTTTTGCCACTTGATGTAATATAAGTAATGTTCTAAATAGCGCGTTATAGCGTTTTTCTCCCAAAAAAGCTATAGCGCTGTGTTCAAATAGCGCCACTATTTGGGTATAGCGCAATTTTTTTAACCTGGCCGCTATTACGCGATAAACGCTATTTAAATCATTGAATATAAGTGAATTTCAAAAATCACAATATTTTTATCAAAATACAGCGCTCATGAAATCGAAGAGGATCAACCGTTTATATTTTAAAATTTTATTATTTAGCAGCTCAATTATGAAATCGAGAAGACTGTGCTGAATTTTATCATGTAGCAGCTCAATTACAGGAAAAGAATACATGCGGATGTTCCTTTTGTAAGATTTGTTAATTACCAGATTAACAATTTTATCGAGGAAAAAACACAAAAATACTCGTGCCGAACTAGTTCGTTTTAGTTCGATGATGATTGATGATTGCCAAAATATTTACATAAAAGTCCGAGAAGGTTCTTTGAAATGTTGTTAGAAAGGGACAAAAACAAGCCAATAACGTGTAATTACTAAATATAATCTATCTATGTAAGTTAAAAATATTTTTTCTGATCTCATTTTCATTGATAATAAAATGCCAGTTAGCATTGTAAGATTTTATATTCTTAAAAACGTATTTCAACGAAGGAATATTTTTTTTATTAGAAGAGCAACATATCAATAAATATTTTAGGATCAAAATCTCGGTGATTGGGACAATTTTAAAAAATAAAAAAAAGGAGGGCATGTGTGGATTTTTTTTTATAATGGAGCGTATGAATAAAAATTTCGTTCGTATGTCCGACAAAATAATAGATAGACAAGTCTAAAATATTTACAGAGGTGTTACTAAAATGGAAGTCATTGCTAATAGCAGTGTTTTAAATAGCGCTCTTACTCTTGTTAAATTATTTCCAATAAAGAACCTCGAAGTCTGACAAAAATCATTAGTCTCGTACTCTTGTTCCGGCCCAAAAAAATGCCACAAGCACTTAAGTTGACAGTTATTCTTCAGTAGTTCAGTTGATGAGATAATGGTGATTTTAAGAGTATTTATGAAGAAACAGTAACAAGATAGAAGAGGAAAGAAATAAATCTTTTATTTCATTCTGGTGTACTTTTACAATGGTGATTACATGTCTTTATATATATAACCATCACACAGTGGCTTTAACCATAGTTCTAACAACATAGTTAATCGCTAATACTAGAGTTCTAACCAATTGCCTAATAACAACCTAACTAATTTTCAACTAATTCAGTTATAACAGCTTGTTCTGTTGTGATCAATGGCTGTTGACTCGTGGTCAAAGGTTGTTGACTTGTATCTTCTGTTAATATTTCATTGGCCGAATTTTTTATTTGTAGCTTTCTTCGTTTGAAACAAAATACTTTGTTCTTAGTAATATTTAGTCGTTCCTCTGTACTTATTTTGTTTAATAAGTTATGATGATTAGACAACTATTTATTTTCTGAAAAATAAAATGAACCCGTTAAATAAAGAAAAGACGTATTCATCGCACTTTATTATATTAAAGTTTTTCCAATGATTGATCCAATTACTCCGCGAATGTTTGTAGTGTATTATCTTAAAATATTATTAGCACTTTTACTTGAAGTCAAATTATATAATTGTGTTAAGATGAATATTAAATTAAAATATTCGTTATACATAAGAATATCTCTCCGTATCTTTTTACCCTTGTTAAAAAAGTAACAATAACTCTCAGTATCTCTCCGTATCTTTTCACCCTTGTTAAAAAAGTAACAAGATCTCTTAGTATCTCTTCACCTCTTGTTAAAAAGGTAACTAGGCATCTTTTCCAAGACCCAGCACCGCCCGTAGCTTCTCTGTCCAAATAGCTTGTTTCACAAGAAACCTCATCACCACATTACCACCTTTCCTCGCCCTTTCCCAAATCGTTTTTATCTAGCCTCACTTATCCTGCGGCGAAGCGCGCCTCAACTACAGCAGCATCGACTTCTCAATCTCCATAAGTAGCGAGCCGCTCCCGGCGACTTTCCCAACCAAGCGTCGGATGGCTCGTCGATCTGAGGTTTGTTCGACGGAAGCGAGACCAGTAGTTTTGTTTTGTGTGCTCGTAGTCTTTTAATTTTAGAGAGCAAAAAAGATATTAAAAATACTAAATGTAGGTATTAATTTAGATTTATGTTTATTTCTCTACTTTCCCCTTTCAAAATACTTGTCGAGATCATCCGACGATGGCATCGATGGAACAGAAGCAAGGTGCTGGGGATCGGAGCGTTCGGATACATCGGAAGTACATAGCCATCGCCACTCGTGAGCGTGAAGTTAGGTCATCCCACCTTGGTTCTGCACTTCTGCTACCTAGTTTTCGTAGCGCCGATCCTACTGAGAATGAGATTATAGAATCTTTGAAAAAACAAGGCATTACTCTCTTCAAGGTGAAAATCTTTTCCCTTTGTTTTTATTCTTGTTAGTTCTTTTCATCTTTCGTTCTTTTTCCAGCATGGGTTAATTTGCATATATGTGCATAATAAATTCTCAAATGTGGTTCTTGCTTCATTTCAAGAAAAGAAAATGCGGTTTCTACGATCCTTTTTTTGTTTCTAAGTTGCTTGAGTTTCTTTTATTTCCGACTTTCTTCATTAGTTTCTGAGACACAGAAGACAATTGAGGTCGTTGGTTTCATAAATTTACAGCTGCTGCAGAGCTTTAATGAAAAGTAACCTGATTAATTTGCATATCAGTTGGAACAAAATCAACTAGTCAAGTAATTATTTGGTATTGATTTCAAAAGAAAGTCATCATTAAGTGTTAATTAATGCTGTAGTGTGTTTAAAAGGAATATGTTTTTCTTCAAATCACCTTTTGTAAATGCTTTGATAATATGCAGCAATGCAGGGGGGATATATACAACCATTAAAGGTTGGTATAAGAAATCCATACGGTTGATGTGGCGATATGGGCTGCTGGACGGTATCAGACCGGGATCATAGCAGCCATCAAAGAAGGTGGCAATATTATCAAGGTTTGAACTTCCTTTTTGAACTGATACGAATGGCAACGATTTCAAGTTTCGTAAAATGAGAGCGGAAAAAAAGACAACTTTTTGGACAAACAAAAAACTGAAATTGAGGGTTTTTTAGCTAGCTAGGAGAAAAAGCTTAATTGTCTTAAGCATTACATTATGTACCTTACGTGGTAAAGGCTCATATATAGGTATCATAACATTGTGCACCTTTTCTTATTTCTAACATATGAAAATGTTGGATCAAAGTCGTAGAGATTTATCCTGTTGGGGATACCAAATGATGTCGACATGCCCCATGCGCTCCAGCCAGCAGAGATGAAACTTCAAAGGTGCCGTGAGATGAAGCAGTTCATAGAGCAATCCGGTGTGCCATAAGAGGATGTTACAGTATAAAGAGCTATAGCCTTTTTTCTTCTCTGGAGAGATTAGTTTGCGGAAGGGCTAGGATTTGATTACAAACTTTTGAAAGGATTTGAAGTAGAACATATATAGTTAAGGGTTCACTTGGTTAGTTATCCCCATTTTTGTCTTGTCTTGTCTTGAGAATAAAAGCATTGTAAAAAAAAAAAAACAGTTTAATTAACTAAAGCCCATTTAAGCTAATACTGCAGAACACAAACCAAACCAGAAGGAATATGTGAGAGCTGCTGGTTGATATAGTGAGAGAAGTGCTATTATAACCTACTATAAGCTAATCTAGGACCTCATTTCATTCACGACTTGTGTAGAAACAAAGCAAATGATGTTGCTCTAAATAGATAGCTATAGCTGCAGATTGAACTTCTTTGTATCATCCTTATCAGATCTCGCCATATTTCTGAAGATGTCTTTACTATAATTGACTTTTTCTATGTTTCCTATATTTGTTAGATTTATGAGGGCTGCTTTTTCAGTGGGAGGACATATCACCTTGAATGCTGGTTGCTGTGCTTGAGATTATTTAACTTGGTGAATTTATGCTTTTTAGTCCATATTTGTTTTTAGGTTAACAATAATTGACTGTGCACATAACATGTCCCTTTTATCATTTTTGTAGATTAATGCATTAGAGAAAGAATCATGAAGTCTTCTCTGAAAGCTGGTAATAGATGTGATGGTCCCAGCCAAACATATTGGCCATTTTGTAGAATAGATGTCATCTATATTTACTATGACGGTACGTATATTTCTTCCATTTTATCTCTTTTATGATCTTAGGAGGAAACACTTGTGTTCTCTTGCCAAATTTTCATACATATCTTTGAAAAAATAGTAATATATTATACTTCCTTTGTGTCTTGAAAAATATGTTGACTCTGCTACTTGTTTATTTAAGTGTTATGTAAAATATCCCTCTGTTTTTTCCACCAGTCGTGCATTATTTTGCATGCCATAGGAGGGTATGAATACTGGTGTACTTGTTTAATCAAACTCTATATTTGCAAGAATATAGTTGCAATTGTACTTGTTTGATCAAACCTTATGAGTGCCAATAGGCCTTTGTCGGTATTAAAACAAAATGATCTGTGTTGGTTTTCTTATGAGTAACAAACTTATTGTAAGGGCTTGGTACTCTTGTATTTTCCAACCAGTCTGGTTGGATCAGAAATTGACAATGTCTCAATTTTTTGGTAACATTATCTATGTTGGGTTTAGCTTAATGGCAGAATTGGCGAAGTCAGGGCCCGACTAGAAGGTTTGGACCAAACGCAATGCCAACCCTCATGCCTTATTTCTCTGATAACTCAATGACTCGGTGCGTGGTCTCATTTGAGCACGAGATTACTCAGAACTTAACCTGGCAGGTACGACACAACACCTGATCTGCTAAAAGGTACTTATTACTTGTTTGTTAACCCAAAAAACCTAACTGCTACCAAAAACCAGTTTTCATAAGGTTTCCAGGAAGACAACAGCTACCGCCAACTTAGATACCTTGAAGCCCAATGATACAAAACCTGATTTCAGATCAGTTTTTGTAAGGTTTCCCGGAAGACGACAGCTACCGCCAACTTAGATACCTTGAAGCCCAATGATACAAAACCTGGGTTGATCTGAAACTAGAGACAACCTGATCATCCTGTTTCTGAATGAACCCGACTTCTGATGCCTGATGGTCTAAACCAAATCGGCACATATTTACTGGTTGTTTCTCAATTTTATGAATATATACATTCATTTTTCTTTTACTAAAATCTTGTATACTTGAGTACAGGTATTGACTGGTCAGTGGGGATTCTGGAGTTGATAGCCCGAAATCGGTCAGTTGGATATGTGAGAAGTTTTAGGGCACAGCATGCAGCAGTTGTTGTGAAGTACTTGGTTCTAGTTGATTTAGAAATCCATATTGGCATTGTGAATAAGAGTATTGCCTTTTTAGATTATTTAATTGTATGTTACTCCAAAATTTCTATAAAGAACAAAGATAGTCGAGGCTGTTGATTTTAGCGAACGATGAAAGTTTTTTTCGTCCACTCAAAATGAGCTTTTTTTCTTCTTTTTATTGGTATTACGAGCAAAGAGTCTCACTCGTACAGTCTGTAGTCAGGTTGACCTGTTCTTGACCGACCTGCAGTTGGTCAAGAAATGCTGCCATGTATGGTTTGACTGTTTTATCACCGTTGAAGTACCATTGACTGTTTTACCACCGCTGAAGTACGAAACACTAGTAAATGATTCCCTCATCACCAACTATTAATTGTTTTTTTTTTCATCCTTGTTAGTCAGTATAAACTAATATAGTCCTTCACTAGTGCCCTAACTATGTGCAATGAATGCTTGCAGATTGAATGCAGAAGTGCACAGATTTGCTTACATACTTGTGAAAGGTGGTGCTTTTCTCCTCTACTTTCTAGACCCATCTGTAAAGGAGCCTCTCTTTTTTCAGGATCATGCAGTTGATCGTATGTGGTCGGGCCATGTCATACTTATATAACCTGTATTCCTCCAGACCTGGTGGGGGTTAAGAGCTGCTTAGCCTGCACGGGACCACTAATTCATTGATTCACACTTAGACGTGTTAGGACTATCCATTGGGTCGTGCTCTAGATTGACAGTCCTAACTTAAGACTTATGCAGATGATTAAACATGTAGGATGCAATAAATTTAACTTTATATTACTAATCCTTTTGTGTAATTTGTGTTCGTTTGTGTAGACTTGGGAAAAAAGAATGAAAGCTTGGTAGGAACCTCGACAAGCCTCCACTCAGAAGGACTGTCAGAAAAAGCTTTGTAGATGGAGGTGGTACAAACTTCTAATTTCATTTTCTTGATTAAATAGAAATGGTTCATATCTTCATATTATTTAATCTTTTTACACACCTATATATATATATATATATATTTTGGTGTTTATCTATTTACATTATGTTTCTACATTGTGTAGGCTGAAATTTATCACGGTTAACTGTATAATCATTTTTATCCGAGCCAAGATAGGTTAAGACGTTTATCAGAATTCTAGATGCATTATGAATAGATATTTTCTTTTTATTATTATTACAATACGTTTCTAATCGGCATTCTCTTTTAACCCCGACTGTAGCCTATAGAGTCCACTTGGTACATAGAGCACAGAAGTATGCTTGGAATCAATAAAAGATGAGTTTCTTGATTGTTTTACCTCATTAAATTTTAACTTTATATCATTAGTCCTTGTGTAATTTTTGTTTATGTGTGTAGAGCTCGGAAAAAGTATGATAACTCAGCAGAGAATGCCTCGACAAGCCTCCTCTCACATGGACTGATTGTCAGAACCAGTTGTTGCCCCCACAAGTTGACATCAAACCTAAGAAGCAAGAAAAAAAGAAAAGAAAAAGGTTATTTGATAATTTTACTAAACATAATTGTAAAACAAAAATTATAAATTCCAGTGTTAACCAGTCATAACTTCTCTGTTTTTCCTTTTTGTCAACTTGGATGCTCATGCAAGTTCACGGCTGACTCTTCCTGCGTGATTCTTTGGCTGAGATTATCCTCTCTCTTATCTCTGTTAGTTATTTTTTTTCCTATATATTTATTCCTCGGTTGGTTTCATCATGGATTCATGGTTAGGGTATGGTCAGATCTGAAAAGGACGGGTGGCTGTAAGTTGAGATAACTCCTAAGCTCAATCTTCCAACTTTGGCCTATCATGTCGCCATGATCCTCCCCATATGGGAGATTGATGTAGACAGCTATAGCTGCAGATTGAATCTCTTTGTATCATCTTTCTCATATCTCGCCATATTTCTGAAGATGACTTTACTGCATTTAATTTTGTTCTATGTTTCATGTATTTGTTAGATTTACGAGGCCTGCTTTTTCAGTGGGAGAATAGATCACCTTGAATGCTGGTTGCTGTGCTTGAGATTATTTAACTTGATGAATTTATGCTTTTAGTCCGTATTTGTTTTCAGGTTAACAACAATTGACTGTGCACATAACATGTCCCTTTTATCATTTTTGTAGATTAATGCATTAGAGAAGGAATCATGCAGTCTTCTCTGAATGCTGGTAATGGATGTGGTGGTCCCAACCAAACATATTGGCCATTTTGTAGAATGGATGTCATCTATATTTACTATGGTGGTACATAGAATTCTTCCATTTTCTCTCTTCTATGATCTTAGGAGGAAACACTTGTGTTCTCTTGCCAAATTTTCATACATATCTTTGAAAAAATTGAAATATATTACACTGTCTTTTTATCTTGAAAAATATGTTGACTCTGCTCCTTGTTTATTTAAGTGTTATGTAAAATGTCCCTCTGTTTTTTCTACCACTGGTCCATTAATTTGCATGCCGTAATAGGCATGAATGCTGGTGTACTTGTTTGATCAAACTCTAAATTTGCAAGAATGTAGTTGCAATTGTACTTGTTTGATCAAACCTTATGAGTGCCAATAGGCCTTTGTCGGTATTAAAACGAAATTATCGCTGTAGGTTTTCTTATGAGTAACAAACTTATTGTATGGGCTTGGTACTTTGTATTTTCCAATCAGTCTGGTTGGATCAGAAATTGACAATGTCTCAGTTTTTTTTTTGTAACATTATCTATGTTGGTTTTAGCTTAATGGGAGAATTGGCGAAGTCAGGGCCCGACTAGAAGGTTTGGACCAAACGCAATGCCAACCCTCATGTCTTCTTTCTCTGATAGCTCAATGACTCGGTGTGTGGTCTCATTTGAGCGCGAGATTACTCAGAACTGAACCTGGCAGGTAGAACACAACTCCTGATCTACTAAAAGGTACTTATTACTTGTGTTCACCCATAAAACCTAACTGCTACCAAAAATCAGTTTTCGTAAGGTTTCTGGCAAGACAACTGCTACCGCCAACCTAGATACCTTGAAGCCCAATGATACAAAACCTGGTTTTAGATTAGTTTTCGTAAGGTTTCATGGAAGATGATATCTACTGCCAGCTTATGTACCTTGAAGCCCAATGGTACGAAACCTGGGTTGATCTGAAACCAGAGACAACCGGGTCAGCCTGATCCTGAATTGACCTGACCTCTGATGCTTGGTGGTCTGAACCAAATTGGCATATATTTACTGGTCGTCTCAATTTTATGAATATATACATTCATTTTTCTTTTACTTGAATCTTGTAGACCTGAGTACAGGTGTCGACTAGTCTGTTGGGTTTTCGGAGATG
This sequence comes from Carex pumila, assembly GCA_033356055.1. Taxonomy (NCBI): domain Eukaryota; kingdom Viridiplantae; phylum Streptophyta; class Magnoliopsida; order Poales; family Cyperaceae; genus Carex; species Carex pumila. Next base: position 123,269 of record JARJHM010000022.1, read on the forward strand.
ATAGCTAGAAATCGGTCATTTGGACATGTGAGAAATTTTATAGCACAACATGCAGCAGTTGTTCTGAAGTACTTGGTTCTAGTTGATTGTGAAATCCATATCAGCATTGTGAACTAGAGAATTGCCTTTTAGATATTTAATTGTATGTTACTCCAAAATTTCTATAGAGAGCAAAGATGGTTGAGGCTGTTGATTTTAGAAAACGTTGAAAGCTTTTTTTGTCCTCTCAAAATGAGTTTTTTTTCTTCTTTTCTTTGATATTGCGGGCAAAGAGTCTCCCTCATATAGTCTGTTGTAAAATGTTAAGTCAGGTTGGCCTGTACTTGATCGACCTGCAGTGGGTCAAGACATGCTGCCATTATGTTTTATTGACTTTTTTATCACCGCTGAAGTACCAAACACGAGTAAATGTTTCCCTCGTTATCAACTGTTAATTTATTTTTTTCAACCTTTGTAAATCACTTTAACTAATATAGTCCTTCACTAGTGCCCTAAGTATATGCAATGAATGCTTACAGATTGAATGTGGATGGCTGGACAGGCATCAGTTTGCGGAAGGGCAAGGATTTGATTATGAACTTGTGAAAGGTGGTGCTTTTCTCCTGTACTTTCTAGACCCATCTGTCTAGGAGCCTCTCTTTTTTCTTTCAGGATCATGCACTTGATCGTATGTGGTCTGGCCATGTCATGACCTATATAACCTGTATTATTCTGGACCTGGTGGGGGTTAAGAGCTGCTGACAGCCATAACTTGGGGTATTTTACCTAACTCGGGCTTATGGAGCTGCATAAACATGTAGGATATGCTAATCAATTTAACTTTATATTATTAATTTGTTGTCATTTGTGTAGATCTGGGAAAAAGGAATGAAAGCTTGATAGGAAAACCTCAACAAGCCTCCACTGAGAACGATGTCAGTAAAAGTTTTGTGGATGGAGGTGGTACAAGCTTCTATTTTCCTTTTTTCGATTAAATAGAAATGGTTCTTATCTTCATATTTTTTATCATTTTACACTTTTATTTTTTTTTCTGTCTTTTTTTAGTGTTTATCTATTGACATTATCTTTCTACATTGTGTAGGTGTTATAAGCTGAAATCCATCACAGTTAACTGTACAATCTTTTTTTTGGGAGCCAAGAGAGGTTAGGACATGTATCAGGATTCTAGATGCATTATGAAAAGATCTGGATTCTAGATGCATTATGAAAAGATCTTTTCTTTTTGTTATTTTCACAATACGTTTCTAAACAGCTTTCTCTTTTAACCCTGACTACAGCCTACAGAGACCTCTTGGTAGATAGAGCACAAAAGTATGCTTGGAATCAAGAAAGGATGAGTTTCTTATTTATTTTACCTCGTTAAATTATAACTTTATACCGTTAGTCCTTGTGTAATTTATGTTTATGTGTGTAGATCTCGGAAAAAGAAACAGAAAATGCCTAGACAAGCCTCTCCTCATATGGACTGATTGGCAGAACCAGTTGTTGCCCCCCAAGTTGACATGAAACCTAAGAAGCAAGCAAAAAAATGAAAAATGTTATTTGATAATTTTACTAAACATAATTGTAAAACAAAAATTGTAAATTCCAGTGTTAACCAGTCATAACTTCTCTGTTTTGTTTTTTTGTCAACTTGGATGCTCATGCAAGTTCACAGCTGACTCTTCCTATGTAATTCTTTGGCTGAGGTTATGGTATGGTCAGACCTCAAACAAATTCCAGTGTTTTTTTGTTTTCCTATATATTTTTTCCTCGATTGGTTTCATCGTTGACTCAAGGTTAGGGTATGGTCAGACCTGAAAAGGAAGGGTGGCTGTAAGCTGAAATAACTCCTCAGCTGAATCTTCCAACTTTGGCCTATGATGTCGTCATGATCCTCCCCCTATGGGAGCTGCTGGTTGATATAGTGAGAGAGCTACTTTGTTAGAACCAACTATAGGCTAATCAGGGACCCTATTTCATTCACGACTTCTGTAGAAACAGAGCAAATGATGTTGCATCTAAATAGACAGCTATAGCTGCAGATTGACTCTTTGCATCATCCTTATCATATCTCGCCATATTTCTGAAGATGTCTTTACTACAATTGATTTTTTCGATGTTTCATGCATTTGTTTGATTTACGAGGTCTGCTTTTTCAGTGGGAGTACAGATCACCTTGAATGCTGGTTACTGTGCTTTAGATTATTTACCTTGGATGCACAACTTTGTTTTGTTATATATTGTTTCTGCAATGAAATGGACTTAAAAGCCTTATTTCCAAAAAAAAAAGATTATTTACCTTTGTGAATTTATGCTTTTAGTCCATATATGTTTTCAGGTTAACAACAATTGACTGTGCACATAACAAGTATTTTTTATCATCTTTGTAGAGTAATGCAGTGCATAAGGAATTCCTTTTTGTCATCTTTGTAGAGTAATGCATTACAGAAGGAATCATGAAGTCTTCTCTGAAAGATGGAGATGAATGTGATAGTCCTAGACAACCATGTCAGCCATTTTGTAGAATGGATGTCATCTATGTTTACTATGGCGGTACAAATATATCTTCCATTTTATCACTTCTATGATCTTAGGAGGAAACACTCGTGTTCTCTCACCAAATATACAAATCTTTGAAAAAATCAAAATATGCTGACTCCTCGCTCCTTCTTTATTCAAGTGTTATGTCAAATATAGCTCGGTTTTTTCCAACATTTGTGCATTATTTTGCATGCCTTAGTAGGGCATGAATGTTGGTGTACTTGTTTGATAAAACTCTAAATTTGCTAGTGTAAGGATGATAGCTGCAGTAGAGGCAGAAAGAAGAAGAGGGAAAGAGACAGAAAAGAAGAAGAGAGAAATTGGCAATTTTCTATATCCCTTTCTTGTAATTTCTTACATATAAATAGGTAATGAAACAGAATAGTGAAGATATGATAATCTTCCTCTAAGGTAATTAAATTAAACAGCGAAATAATAAAGATTGTCAAGGATATGCAGATCCTTTATTATTATATATTTCTAATTATAGAAGAGATATGCTGTGGCAATTCTAAGTTGTAGTATCTTGTTGCTCCTGACGTGGCCTACGTGTGTAAACTTTAATAGGTGCAACAGCTAGCATATTGTTGCAATTGTACTTGTTTGATCAAACTCTATACTCTTATGAGTGCCAATTGGCCTTTGTTAGTATGAAAACAAAATTAACTCTGTAGGTTTTCCTATGAGTAACAAATTTATTGTACATGCATGGTACTTTGTATTTTCCAACCAGTATCGGTTGGATAAGAATTGACAATGCCTAAGTTTTTTTGGTAACATTTTCTATGCTTGTTTTAGCTTAATGGGAGAATTGGCGAAGTCAGGGCCCGACTAGAAGGTTTGGACCAAACGCAATGCCAATCCTCATGTCATCTTTCTCTGGTAGCTCAATGACTCGGTGCGTGGTTTCTTTTGAAAGCGAGATTACTCAGAACTGAACCTTGCAAGTAGGACACAACACCTGATCTGCTAAAAGGTACTTATTACTTGTGTTAACCCAAAAGACTGCTACCAAAAATCAATTTTTCTAAGATTTCCTGCAAGGCAACAGCTACCGCCAAGTTAGATACCTTCAATCCCAATGATACAAAACTTGATTCAGATCAGTTTTCGTAAGGTTTCCAGGAAGACGACAGCTACTGCCTACTTAGATACCTCGAAGCCCAATGATACAAAACCTGGGTTGATCTGAAACCAGAGACAACCGGACCAGCCTGATCCTAAATGGACCTGACACAATCTTGTATGAATATATAGGTGTTGACTGGTTAGTTGTCGACCGGTCTGTTCTTTTACTTCAATCTTGTATACTTGAGTAGATGTGTACACTGGTCAGTTGGGATTCCGGAGTTGATTGCCTGAAATTGGTCAGTTGGGCATGTGAGAAATTTTAGAGCACAGCATGCAGCAGTGGTTGTGAAGTACTTGGTTCTAGTTGATTTAGAAATGCATATTTGCATTGTGAATAAGGGAATTGCCTTTTTAGATTATTTAATTGTATGTTACTCCAAAATTTCTATAGGATGCAAAGATAGCTGAGGCTGTTGATTTTAGAAAACAATGAAAGCTTTTTTCGTCCTCTGAAAATGAGCTTTTGTTCTTCCTTTCTTTGATGTTGCGCGCAATGAGTCTCCCTCACACAGCATGTTGTAAAATGTCAAGTCAGGTTGGCCTATACTTGACCGACCTGCAGTTGATCAAGAAATACTGCCATTATGGTTTATTTACTGTTTTGTCACCGCTGAAGTACCAAACACTAGTAAATGATTCCCTCGTCACCAACTGTTAATTATTTTTGTCAACCTTGTATATCATTATAAACTAATATAGTCATTCACTAGTGCCCTAACTATGTGCAATGAATGCTTGCAGATTGAATGCAGAAGTGCACAGATTTGATTACATATTTGTCAGGCTGTGTAATGACCAATATAACCTGTATTCCTCTGGACCTGGTGGGGGTTAAGAGCTGCTGCTTAGCCTGCACGGGACCACTAATTCATTGGTTCACTCTTGAATGTGTTAGGATGATCCATTGGGTCGAGTCCTGAATTGACATACATAACTTGGGGTATTTCACCAACATGTAGGATATGCCAATCAATTTAACATTATATTATTAATCCTTTTGTGTAATTAGTGTTTATTTGTGTAGATCTAGGAAAAAAGAATGAAAGCTACAAGCCTCCACTCAGAAGGACTGTCAGTAAAAGCTGTGGATGGAGGCAGTACAAACTTCTATTTTCCTTTTTTCAATTAAATAGAAATGATTCCTATCTTCATATTTTTTTTTCATCTTTTTGCACTTCTATAGTTTTTTTCTTCTGTCTTTTTTTTAGTGTTTATCTATTTACGTTATCTTTCTATATTGTGTACATATTCTAAGCTGAAATCTATTAGAGTTAATTGTTGAATCATTTTTTTTCCGAGCCTAGAAAGATTAAGACATGTATGTGAATTCTAGATGAATTATGAATAGATCTTTTCTTTTTATTATTATCACAATACGTTTCTAATCAGCTTTCTCTTTCAACCCCAATTGTAGCCTATAGAGACTTCTCGGTAGATAGAGCACAAAAGTATCCTTATAATCAATAAAAGATGAGTTTCTTGTATATTTAACCTCGATAAATTTTAACTTTACATCATTAGTCCTTGTGTAATTTTTGTTTATGTGTGTAGAGCTCGGAAAAAGAATGAGAACTCAGCAGGAAATGACTCGACAAGCCTCCCCTCACATGGACTGATTGGCAGAACCAATTGTTGCCCCCCCAAGTTGACATGAAACCTATGAAGCAAAAAAAAAATGAAAATATTATTTGATAATTTTACTCAATGATTTAAATAGCGTTTGTCGCGTTATAGCGGCCGGATTAAAAAAATTACGCTATACCCAAATAGTGGCGCTATAGCGGCGCTATTTGGACATAGCGCCATAGCTTTTATGGGAGAAAAACGCTATAGCGCGCTATTTAGAACACTGATTTTACTAAACATAACTGTAAAACAAAAATTATAAATTCCAGTGTTAACCAGTCATAACTTCTCTGTTTTGCCTTTTTGTCAACTTGGATGCTCATGTAAGTTCATGGCTGACTCTTCCTGTGTGATTCTTTGGCTGAGGTTAACCTCTCTCTTATCTCTGTTAGTTATTTGTTTTCCTATATATTTTTTCCTCCGTTGGTTTCATCATTGACTCATAGCTAGTGTCTGGTCAGACCTGAAAAGGAAGGGTGGTTGTAAGCTGAAATAACTCATGAGCTGAATCTTCCAACTTTGGTCTATGATGTCGCCATGATCCTCCCCCTATGGGAGCTGCTGGTTGATATAGTGGGAGAACTGCTTTATTAGAACCGAATGTAGGCTAATCAGGGTCCCTATTTCATTCACAACTTTTGTAGAAACATAGCAATTGATGTTGTCTCTAAATAGACAGCTATAGCTGCAGATTGAATCTCTTTGAATCATCCTTGTCAGATCTTGCCATATTTCTTAAGATGTCTTTACTACAATTGATTTTTTCTACGTTTCATGTATTTGTTTGATTTACAAGGTCTGCTTTTTTAGTGGGAGTACTGATCACCTTGAATGCTGGTTGCTGTGCTTTAGATTATTTACCTTGGTGAATTTATTCTTTTAGTCCATAACATAACATGTCCCTTTGACGAACATTGTAGAGTAATCCATTGGAGAAGGAATCATGAAGTCTTCTCCGAAAGCTGGTGATGAATGTGATGGTCCTAGACAAAAATTGTAAGCCATTTTGTAGAATGGATGATCTATGTTTACTATGGTGCTACAAATATTTCTTCCATTTTATCACTACTATGATATAAGGAGGAAACACTCGTGTTCTCTTTTCAAATATACCAATCTTTGAAAAAATCAAAATATGTTAGGCTGCCTTAGATCTTGATAATATGTTGACTCCTTGCTCCTTGTTCATTTAAGTGTTATGTCACATGTCCCTTTGTTTTTTCCAATATATGTGCATTATTTTGCATGCCTTAGGAGGGCATGAATGCTGGTGTACTTGTTTGATCAAACTCTAAATTTTCTAGTATATTGTGGCAATTGTACTTGTTTGATGAAACTTTAAACTCTGTGAGTGCCAATTGGCCTTTGTTAGTATTAAAACAAAATTATCTCTGTTGATTTTTTTATGAGTAACAAACTTATTGTACGGGCATGGTACTTTGTATATTCTAACCAGTAGTACTGGTTGGATCAGAAATTGACAATGTCTCAGTTTTTTTTTGGTAACATTATCTATGTTGGTTTTAGCTTAATGGAAGAGTTGGCGAAGTCAGGGCCCGACTAGAAGGTTTGGACCAAACACAATGCCAACCCTCATGTCTTCTTTCTCTGATAGCTCAATGACTCGGTGCGTGGTCTCATTTGAGCGCGAGATTACTCAGAACTTAACCTGGCAGGTAGGACACAACACCTGATCTGCTAAAAGGTACTTATTACTTGTTTGTTAACCCAAAAAACCTAACTGCCACCAAAAATCAGTTTTCGTAAGGTTTCCAGGAAGACAACAGCTACCGTCAACTTAGATACCTTCAAGCCCAATGATACAAAACCTGATTTCAGATCAGTTTTCGTAAGGTTTCCCGGAAGACGACAGCTACCGCCAACTTAGATACCTTGAAGCCCAATGATACAAAACCTGGGTTGATCTGAAACCAAAGACAACCTGATCATTCTGATTCTGAATGAACCCGACCTCTGATGCCCGATGGTCTAAACCAAACCAGCACATATGTACTGGTTGTTTCTCAATTTTATGAATATATACATTCATTTTTCTTTTACTAAAATCTTGTATACTTGAGTACAGGTGTCGACTGGTCAGTGGGGATTCTGGAGTTGATAGCCTGAAATCGGTCAGTTGGACATGTGAGAAGTTTTAGGGCACAGCATGCAGCAGTTGTTGTGAAGTACTTGGTTCTAGTTGATTTAGAAATCCATATTGGCATTGTGAATAAGAGAATTGCCTTTTTAGATTATTTAATTGTATGTTACTCCAAAATTTCTATAAAGAGCAAAGATAGTCGAGGCTGTTGATTTTAGAGAACGATGAAAGCTCTTTTCGTCCACTCAAAATGAGCAACCCGAAACCCGGAACCCCAAAATGAGCAATTCTTTTCTTTGATATTGCGGGCAAAGAGTCTCACTCATACAGGCTGTTGTAAAATGTTAAGTCAGGTTGGCCTGTTCTTGATCGACCTGCAGTGGGTCAAGACATACTGCCAGGTATAGTTTCTTGATTGTTTTATCACCGCTGAAGTACCAAACACTAGTAAATGATTCCCTCATCACCAACTGTTAATTTTTTTTTTTTTTTAACCTTGTAAATCACTATAACTAATATAGTCCTTCACTAGTGCCCTAAGTGTGTGCAATGAATGCTTGCAGATTGAATGCTTCACTAGTGCCCTAACTATGTGCACGGATTTGATTACATACTTGTCAAAGGTGGTGCTTTTCTCCTCTACTTTCTAGATCCATCTGTCAAGGAGCCTCTTTTTCTCAGGATCATGCTGTTGATTGTTTGTGGTCGGGCTATGTCATACCTATATAACATGTATTCCTTTGGGCCTGTTGGGGATTAAGAGCTGCTTAGCCTGCACGGGACCACTAAATCATTGGTTCACTCTTAGACGTGTTAAGACTATCCATTGGGTCGAGCCCTGAATTGATGGAGATGGTACAAACTTCTATTTTCCTTTTTTCGATTAAACAGAAATGGTTCTTCTCTTCATAGTCTTTCATCTTTTTACACTTCTATAGGTTTTTTTTGTCTATTTTTTTGGTGTTTATGTATTTACATTATCTCTGTACATTGTGTAGGTGTAATAGGCTGAAATCTATCACAGTTAACTGTACAATCAATTTTTTCTGAGCCAAGATAGGTTAAGACATGTATCAGAATTCCAGATGCATTATGGATAGATCTTTTCTTTTTATTATTGTCACAATATGTTTCTAATCAGCTTTCTCTTTTAACCCCAACTGTAGCCTACAGAGCCCTCTCCGTAGATAGAGCACAAAAGTTTGCTTGGAATCAATAAAAGATGAGTTTCTTGTTTATTTTACCTCGTTAAACTATTACTTTATATCGTTAGTCCTTGTGTAATTTGTTTTTATGTGTGTAGAGCTAGGAAAAAGAATGATAACTCAGCAGGCAATGTCTCGACAAGCCTACCCTTACATGGACTGATTGGTTGAATCAGTTGTTGCTCCCAAGTTGACATGAAACCTAAGAAGCAAAAAAAAAAAATGAAAAGATTATTTGATAATTTTACTAAACATAACTGTAAAACAAAAATTGTAAATTCCAGTGTTAACCAGTCATAACTTCTCTGTTTTGCCTTTTTGTCAACTTGGATGCTCATGTAAGTTCATGGCTGAGGTTATCCTATCTCTTATCTCTGTGAGTTTTTTTTTTCCTATATATTTTTCCCTCGGTTGGTTTCATCATGGACTCATTGTTAGGGTATGGTTAGGCCTGAAAATGAAGGATGGCTGTAAGCTGAAATAACTCCCGAGCTGAATCTTCCAACTTTGGCCAATGATGTTGCCATGATCCTCCCCCTATGGGAACTGCTGGTTGATATAGTGAGAGAACTACTTTATTAGAACCTTCTATAGACTAAACAGGAACCCCATTTCATTCACGACTTTTGTAGAAACATAGCAAATGATGTTGCCTCTAAATAGACAGCTATTGCTGCAGATTGGATCTTTTTGTATCATCCTTTTTCATGTATTTGTTAGATTTATGAGGTCTCCTTTTTCCGTGGGAGTACATATCACCTTGAAAGCTGGTTGTTGTGCTTTAGATTGTTTAACAGGTGAATTTATGCTTTTAGTCCATATATGTTTTCAGGTTAAGAACAATTGACTGTGCACATAACACATCCCTTTGATCATCTTTGTAGAATAATGCATTGGAGAAGGAATCATGAAGTATTCTCTGAAAGCTGGGGATGAATGTGATGGTCCTAGACAAACATGTCAGCCAATTTGTAGAATGGACGTCATCTATATTTACTATGGCGGTACAAATATTTCTTCCATTTTATCACTTCTATGATTTTAGGAGTTAACACTTGTGTTCTCTCACCAAATATACAAATATTTGAAAAAATCGAATATGTTATGCTGCCTTGGATCTTGAAAATATGTTGACTCCTCACTCCTTGTTTATTCAAGTGTTATGTAAAATATCCCTGTTTTTTCCACCATTTGTGCATTATTTTGCATGCCTTAGAAGGGCATGAATGCTGGTGTACTTTTGATCAAACTCTAAATTTGCTAGAATATTGTTGCAATTGTACTAGTTTGATCAAACTCTATATTCTATGAGTGCCAATTGGCCTTTGTTAGTATTAAAAAAAAATTATCTCTGTAGGTTTTTTAATGAGTAACAAACTTATTGTACGAGCGTGGTACTTTTGAATTTTTCAACGAGTACTGGTTGGATCAGAAATTGACAATGTCTATGTTTTTTTGGTAACATTTTCTATGTTCGTTTTACCTTAATGGGAGAATTGGCGAAGTCAGGGCCCGACTAGAAGGTTTGGACCAAATGCAATGCCAACCCTCATGTCTTCTTTCTCTGATAGCTCAATGACTCGGTGCGTGGTCTGATTTGTAAGCGAGATTACTCAGAACTGAACCTGGCAAGTAGGACACAACACCTGATCTACTAAAAGGTGCTTATTACTTGTATTTACCCAAAAAAATTGACAGCTACCCAAAATCAGTTTTTCGTAAGGTTTTCTGGTAGACAACAGCTACCGCCAACTTAGATAGCTTGAAGCCCAATGATACAAAACCTGGTTTTAGATCCGTTTTTGAAAAGTTTCCTGTAAGACGACAGCTACCGCCAACTTACATATCATAAAGCCCAATGATACAAAACCTGGGTTGATCTGAAACCAGAGACAACCTGATCAGCCTATCCTGAATGGACCCGACCTCTGATGCCCGATGGTCTAAACCAAATCAACATATATTAACTAGTTGTGTCTCAATTTTATGAATATACACATTCATTCTTCTTTTACTTTAATCTTGTATACTTGAGTAGAAGTGTTGACTGGTCAGTTGGGATTTCGGAGTTGATAGCCAGTGTGTAACAGTTGTAAAGTACTTGGTTCTAGTTGATTTAGAAGTCCATATCTGCGTTGTGAATAAGAGAATTGCCTTTTTAGATTATTTAATTGTATGGTACTCCAAAGTTTTTATAGAGAGCAAAGATAATCAAGGCTATTGATTTTAGACAACGATGAAAGCTTCTTTCGTCCTCTCAAAATGAGTTTTTTTTCTTTTTTTCTTTGATATTGCAGGCAAAGAGTCTCACTCATACAGTCTGTTGTAAAATGTCAAGCCAGGTAGGCCTGTACTTGACCTACCGGCTGTGGGTCAAGACATGCTGCAATGCATGGTTTATTGATTGTTTTATCACCGCTGAAGTACCAAATACTATTAATGATTCCCTCATCACCAACTGTTAATTGTTTTTTTTTTTTTTTTTTAACCTTGTAAATCACGATAACTATAGTCCTTCACTAGTGCCCTAAGTATGTGTAACAAATGCTTGCAGATTGAATGTGGATGGCTGGAGAGACATCAGTTTGTGGAAGGGCAAGGATTTGATTTCAAACTTGTGAAAGGTGGTGCTTTTCTCCTCTACTTTCTAGACCTATCTCTCAAGGAGCCTCTTTTTTTTCAGGATCATGTAGTTGATCGTATGTGGTCAGGCCATGTCATCACCTATATAACCTGCGGACCTGGTGGGGTTAAGAGCTGCTTAGCCTGCACGGGAGCACTAATTCATTGGTTCACTCTTAGACGTGTTAGGACGATCTATTGGGTCGAGCCCTGAATTGACAGTCATAACTTGGGGTATTTCACCTAACTCGGGCTTATGCAGATGCTTAAACATGTAGGATATGCCAATCAATTTAACTTTATATTATTAATCCTTTTGTGTTTATTTGTGTAGATGTGGGAAAAAAGAATGAAAGCTTGATAGGAAACCCTCAACAAGCCTCCACTCAGAAGGACTGTCAGTAAAAGCTTTGTGGATGGAGATGGTACAAACTTCTATTTTCCTTTTTCCGATTAAATAGAAATGGTTCATATCTTCATATTCTTTCATCTCTCTACACTTTTATATAGGGGTGTCAACAGGTACGATACGGGTCGGGTGAAGATATTTTCATACCCGTACCTGTTATGGTAACGAAAAAAAATCTTTACCCTTACCCGTATTTTCAAATACGGTACGGGTCGGGTAAGCGGATAAAAAAGTGCCACTAACATTTCGATTTGTATTTTTGATAAAAATTTTTTCAAAATAAGAAAAAAAATAATGAATACAACTAATTTGTATTATGAAAATTTAATAAAATACAAGAACTTTATTGTATCATGTATCATCTTCATACAAATATATGGCTGTGGCTAAATTGCTGCTGGCAGCAGTTCTGCCCAGGTGCTGCCGGGGCTATTTTTAGCCGTGTGATGTCCAAACAACAAATCCAAACCGTTAGATGTTTAATCTATATTATAATCTACTTGAAGACCAAATTTTACATTTTTTGGAATTTTTTTACTATTTATTAAGCTGGTTTGAAAACCGCTGATTTCAGTAATTTTCTGCAACATTGAAATCAGCAGTTTTCAAACCAGCTTAATAAATAGTAAAAAAATTCCAAAAAATGTAAAATTTGGTCTCCAAGTAGATTATAATATAGATTAAACATCTAACGGTTTGGATTTGTTGTTCGGACATCACACGGCTAAAAATAGCCCCGGCAGCACCTGGGCAGAACTGCTGGCAGCAGCAATTTAGACAGACCCCAAATATATATCTATATATATAATTTTATTTTTTTTAAATTATCTTATACGAAAACTGGTAAGATAACGAAATAAAATCATTACCCTTACACGTACCTGATTAGCTAACGAAAAAAAATAGGCTGAAATCTATCACAGTTAACTATACAATCATTTTTTTCTGAGCCAAGATATGTTAAGGCATGTATCAGAACTCTAGATGCATTATGAATAGATCTTTTCTTATTATTATTATCCCAATACGTTTCTAATCAGCTTTCTCTTTTAACCCATATTTCTGAAGATGTCTCAACTGCAATTGATTTTCTATGTTTCAAGTATTACTAGGTCTGCTTTTCCAGTGGGAGTAAAGATCACCTTGAAAGCTGGTTGTTGTGCTTTAGATTATTTAACTAGGTGAATTTATGCTTTTAGTCCATATATGTTTTCAGGTTAAGAACAATTGACTGTGCACATAACACATCCCTTTGATCATCTTTGTAGAATAATGCATTGGAGAAGGAATCATGAAGTATTCTCTGAAAGCTGGGGATGAATGTGATGGTCCTAGTCAAACATGTCAGCCAATTTGTAGAATGGATGTCATCTATATTTACTATGGCGGTACAAATATTTCTTCCATTTTATCACTTCTATGATTTTAGGAGTTAACACTTGTGTTCTCTCACCAAATATACAAATCTTCGAAAAAATTGAAATATGTTATTCTGCCTTGGATCTTGAAAATATGTTGACTCCTCGCTCCTTGTTTATTTAAGTGTTAGGTGAAATATCCCTCTGTTTTTTCCACCATTGGTGCATTATTTTGCATGCCTTAGGAGAGCATGAATGCTGGTTTACTTGTTTGATCAAACTCTAAATTTGCTAGAATTAAAACTCTATATGAGTGCCAATTGGCCTTGGTCAGAATTAAAACAAAATTATCTCTGTAGGGGGGTCTTGTGACTACATAACTTGTTGTATTGGCATGCTACTTGGTATTTTCCAGCCAGTACTGGTTGGATTACGCCTAAGGGCTTTTCACTCAAAAAAAAAAAAGTACTGGTTGGATTAGAAATTTACGATGTCTCAGTTTTTTACGTAACATTATTTGTGTTGGTTTTAGCTTAATGGGAGAATTGGCGAAGTCAGGGCCCGACTAGAAGGTTTGGACCAAACGCAATGCCAACCCTGATGTCTTCTTTCTCATATAGCTCAATGACTAGAAGGTTTGGACCAAACGTATGGTCTCATTTGAAAGCAAGATTATTCAGAACTGAACCTGGCAGGTATTAACCCAAAAAACCTGACTGCTACCCGAAATCAGTTTTCGTAAGATTTCCTGAAAGTCGACAGGTATTGCCAACTTAGATACCTTGAAGCCCAATGATACAAAACCTGGGTTGATCTGAAACCAGAGACTACCTGATCAGCCTAATCCTGAGCTGACCTGCCCTCTGAACCAAATCGGTATATATTTACTGGTTGTGTCTCAATTTTACAAATATATACATTCATTTTTCTTTTACTTGATTCTTTTTCTTTTTTGAGAAACTCTTTTACTTTATTCTTGTATACTTGAGTACTGGTGTTCATTGGTCAGTTGGGATTCTGGAGTTGATAGCCCGAAATCGGTCTGTTGGACATGTGAGAAATTGTAGAGCACAACATGCCGCAGTTGTTGTGAAGTACTTGGTTCTAGTTAATTGAGGAATCCATATCTACGTTGTGAATACATGTTTTTTTTTTTGGATTATTTATTTGTATGTTGCTCAAAATTTCTATATAGAGCAGAGATAGTCTAGGATGAAAAAAATTTCGCATTTTCAAAATGAGCTTTGTTCTCCTGTTCTTTGATGTTGCCAGCATAGTGCCTCACTTTCTCTATCATACAGTCAGTTGTAAAATGTTGAGTCAAGTTGGCCTGTACTTGACCGACCTGCAGTGGGTCAAGACATGCTGGCATGTATGGTTTGTTGATTTTTTATCACTGCTGAAGTACCAAACACTAGTAAATGATTTCCTCATCATCAACTGTTATTTATTTATTTATTTTCTACATTGTAAATCACTATAGCTAATATAGCCTCTCAGTTGTGCCCTAAATATGTGTTATGAATGCTTGCAGATGGAATTTCGATGGCTGGAGAGACATCAGTTTGTGGAAGGGCAACGATTTGATTACAAACTTGTGAAAGGTGCTTTTCTCCTCTACTTTGTAGGTCCATCTGTCAAGGAGCCTCTCTTTTTTTCAGGATCATGCAGGTTATCGTATGTGACCGGGCTATGTCATGACCTATATACCCTGTATTCCTCCAGACCTGATGGGGGTTAAGTGCTGCTTAGCATGCACATGACCACTAATTCATTCGGTCACTCTTAGACGTGTTTGGACTATCCATTGAGTCGAGCCCTCAATTGGTAGCCTTAACTTGGGGAACTCGGGCTTATGCAGATTCTTAAACATTTAGGATATGCCAATAAATTCAACTTTATATTATTAATCAAGTACAACTAGGGTGTTCCTAATTTCTCTAATCCTCTTTGTGAACTCAACTCTAAAATCTATCGGATTGACATTAAATGACCAATCTGAACAGTTGAAACATGTCTACCTTACGAGTGATGCATCTACATGCAAAAAAATTAAATTTTCAAATCAATTTTGAATAGAGTCAAAGTGGTAAAAAAGCATCAATAAATGAATGCACTAAAATTAATTTATAAACCTACTAATTATGACCACTTGACTTTATACTAAATTAATTCGAAAATTTAAATTTTTTGCATGTAGATGCATCACTAATAAGGGAGACGGATTTCATCGGTTCGGATTTGTCATTTGAAGTCAATCCGATAGGTTTTAGAGTTGAGTTCACAAAGAGAGGCTGGTGAACTTAGGAACACCCTAGTTCCACTCTTATTAATCATTTTGTATAATTTGTGCTTATTTGTGTAGAGCTGGGAAAAAAGAATGAAACCTTGATAGGAAACACCTTGACAAGCCTCCACTCAGGGACTGTCAGTAAAAGCTTTGTAAATGGAGGGTGGTATGAATTTCTATTTTTCCTTTTTTCGATTAAATAGAAATGGTTCATATGTTCATATTCTTTCATCTTTTTGCACTTCTATAGTTTTTTTTTTTCTCTCTTTTTATAGTGTTTATATATTTACATTATCTTTCTACTTTGTGTAGATGTTATAGGTTGAAATCTACAATAGTTAATAGTACAATCAAGTTTTTCTGAGCCAAGGTAGGTTAAGAAATGTATGAGAAATCTAGATGCATTATCAAAAGATCTTCTCTTTTTATTATTGTCGCAATACGTTTCTAATCAGCTTTATCTTTTATCCCGAATATAGCCTACAGAGACCTCTCAGTAGATTGAGCACAAAAGTATGCTTGGAATCAATAAAAGATGAGTGTCTTGTTTACTTTACCTCGCTAAATTTATAACTTCATATTGTTAGTCCTTGTGTAATTTGTGTTTGTGTGTGTTGAGCTAGAAAAAAGAATGATAACTCAGCCATGTGAATAAAAGCAGTATGATTAACTAAACCCATGTGAGTTAATATTGCAGAACACAAACAGAACCATTAAAAGCAGTATGATTAACTAAACCCATGTGAGTTAATATTGCAGAACACAAACAGAACCATCATGAATATGTGAGAGCTGCTGGTTGGTATAGTGAGATAACTGCTTTATTGTAACCTGCTATAGGCTAATCAAGGGCCCCATTTCATTCATGATTCTGTAGAAACATAGCAAATGATGCTGCTTCTAAATGGACAGCTATAGCTGCAGATTGAATTTCTTTGTATTTGTTAGATTTAAGAGGTCTTCTCTTAAAGTAGGTGATTGAGGTGATGGTCCTGGACAAACATGTTGGCCATTTTGTGGAATGGATGTCTCCTACGTTTACTATGACGGTACAAATGTTTAATTATTTTATCTTTTCTATGATTGTTGGAGGAAACTCGTGTTCTCTTGCCAAATATTTATACATATCTTTGGAACGATCGAAATATGTTATGCTGCCTTGGATCTAGAAAAATATGTAGACTCCTCGCTCCTTGTTTATTTAAGTGTTATGTAAACTATCGGTCTGTTTTCCACCATCTTCACATTATTTTTTGTATGCCTTCGGAGGGCATGAATGTGGTGTACTTGTTTGATCAAACTCTAAATTCGCAAGAATATAGTTGCAATTGTACTTGTTTCATCAAACTCTAAACTCTATGAGTGCCAATTGGTTTTTGTCGGTATTAAAACAAAATTATATATGTAGGGTTTCTTATGCTTTATAAACTTGTTGTACAGGCATGCCACTTGGTCTTTACCAACCAGTACTGTTTGGATCAGAAATTGACAATGTCTCATTTTTTTACTAACCATTATCTGTGTTGGTTTTAGCTTAACGAGTGAACTGGCAAAGTCAAGGCCCGACTAGAAAGCTTGGACCAAATGCATAGCTAACCCATGTCTTCTTTTTCTGATAGCTCAATGACTCAGAGCGTGACCACATTTGAAAGCGAGATTACTCAGAGCTGAACCTGGCAGGTAGGACACAACACCTGATCTGCTAAAAGGTACTTATTACTTGTATTTGAAAAAATCAAATATGTTATGCTGCCTTGGATCTTGAAAATATGTTGACTCCTCGCTCCTTGTTTATTTAAGTGTTATGTAAAATATCCCTGTTTTTTCCATCATTTGTGCATTGTTTTGCATTGCCTTAGGAGGGCATGAATGCTTGTGTACTTGTTTGATCAAACTCTAAATTTGCTAGAATATTGTTGCAATTTTACTTGTTTGATCAAACTCTATATTCTATGAGTGCCAATTGGCCTTTGTCAGTATTAAAACAAAATTATCTCTGTAGGTTTTTTAACGAGTAACAAACTTATTTGTACGAGCATGGTACTTCGAATTTTTCAACGAGTTCTGGTTGGATCAGAAATTAACAATGTCTATGTTTTTTTGGTAACATTTTCTATGTTCGTTTTACCTTAATGGGAGAATTGGCAAAGTCAGGGCCCAACTTGAAGGTTTGGACCAAACGCAATGCCAACCCTCATGTCTTCTTTCTCTGATAGCTCAATGACTCAGTGCGTTGTCTCATTTGTAAGCGAGATTACTCAGAACTGAACCTGGCAGGTAGGACACAACACCTGATCTGCTAAAAGGTACTTATTACTTGTATTTACCCAAAAAATGTGACTGCTACCCAAAATCAGTTTTTCGTAAGGTTTCCTTGTAGACAACAGCTACCGCCAACTAAAACCTATGTTTCAAAGGATTCTTTTTTGAGTTAATGCAAGGATACAAATTCAGTCTACTGAGAGCCTGAATGCTGGGTTTGTGTCGTATGGATCTGGTCTATCAACCACGTTTTTTTGAAAACCTTCGAAATCTTTTTAATTTCTTTTATATTAATTTAGGAACTTTCAAGATCTTTCATTTCTGGAATAAACATTTTGTTGGTAAATTCTGTTGTTTCATTGTATGAATAAAAGAAATCTACAGCTATTACTTCCTCAACTCTTTAAGAAGACTCTGGTACAAACAGTATTACCTTGTGCTTCCAAATTTGATACTCATGATCCGAGTCAAATTTAATGAAATTTTGCTAAAATAAAATTTTATTTTATTTTCATAAAAATTGACCAAACCGATCAAATATGGGAGTCATTTGGAAGCTTAAAGCTCCTACGAAAGTACTGATATTTGTGTGGTTGATACTGTAAAATAGAATATTGACAGTGCATAATCAAGCAGAGTTGGATGTTAGTAGATGCAGCACCCACCTCCAGCGATAGCCAACCACCCTTATGTCACCAGTATAGATTGCAACAAGAAATAGGGACGGATCCATATGATTTTGTGAGCCTGAATATTAAGTTTTAGTGAAAATTTATCAATTTCAATCGACTGTCTTTTGACTCTTTTCTGATAATGTCTCTCTCAATGTTTAATTTGTAATTCAGATTAACAGTAGAGTAAAAATTAAAATAAGTTTTTTTTTATTTATAATTGGTAACTATAATTATAAGTTAAAAAGTTATTTGAAATTGCAAGTTGTTAAAAAGTGATTTGAAATTGCAAGTTGGAGCGTTGAAAAATACAAGTATTGTTTTTTATTGAGTGCTCAATCAATTAACGGATTTAAATCTGATTCAATTGTTTTTCTCACTGATGAAGTCCTGAGAATTTTTTTTTTTCCGATGGGCATTGGATCTATTTTTAGGTTCAATTAGCTATAACACCATACGATTAGCATAAAGATTTGTGCACACGGGAATTGATACATATTTGAATGGATTTTAATACTTAGCGCACGAATCTTAGTGCAATCGGATGGTCAGTACACCGATCGAATCAAAATAGGTCTGTATACAATGCAGGAGCAAACCTGCACTGAGATGCTAATACAGTGCCAATGTTTTATTGTTTATAGACGAGAATAACTATTATATTGCCTATTAATAAAGTATTGCGTCAAAGGGCGCTCAACGAAGAAGCTGACGTTTTGGCGAAATTAGGAGGTAGAATGCAATTGTACAGTGATAGGCTAGTTCTAAGCATAGTTTCTAGCTAATAGAATGCTGTAGCATGGAAGGATAAGGAACTGACGTTAAAGAGATGTAAACAATTGCCTACGGGCGTGAGGCAAGCTAAAAAAAAAAAACAGTAAGCGAAAAGATATATACATGCGACCATACACAAAAATGCCAACAGAGTATGAATATGCAATTTTTTCGATTGATCCGTGAAGCAGTATAGAACTTGGATCCTGAAGATAGTGAAGAAAAAAAAAAGTCTGTTGAAGAACCCTTTTACATCCACTGGTATCTGCCATTACATTATGAGCTTTAAAACAATAAATTCTTTCTGAAATGTATAATGCACCCTCTGAAAATTTCTTTAAACAACCTCCTGTCTTTATTTCCCATTACTATCAGTGGCACAAAATAGCTCGACATATCCAGTTTCCTCTCTTTCGATCCATGAAGGGTGTTTGAACTGGTAGCCTCCCCTTCCTGACATTATTCTCAGGAGTTCTCAGAAGACTTTCAACTTTAGCTCCCTTTGACACCATACCAAATTTGTGCACCATTTACAAATAGGAAGTTCCTCATCCTCCCATTGACCCCCGATTGGTCAAAGCTAAGCCCCAGGTAGGTACAACTTCCTGTTAACATATCCAAGTAAATCACATATGAAAACTTTGTGTGTGGTGTTATATAGCAATTATACGTTGCCCATTACGGATAACACCAACAAATTTTTGGTTTAGTACATTGTGGCAGGGTATATCCCTTTACAGACCAGCAAACCCAGATTTAAAGGTAAATTATTATTTATTTTTATTTTTTTGAGAAATCAGATTTAAGGGTAAATTTACTGAAAATTTTATCCAACCAAATTTATCACCAACTTTGAGAAGCACTCTTACCTTTCCTAGACCACTCATCCCAAATGGAGTTCTCAAAAACTTTACTCTGGAAAAAGGGGAAAAAAAGATGTTAGTTAGGTAAATGATTGATTGAGATGATTTCAAGAGGAAAAAGTTCTAAAGATTGAGCATTTTTATAAAAGTAACAGCAACCATGAAAGTTTGTTTCTGAATATATTCCTATAATGAACCTGTCTTCCAGACTATCCAAACAACAAGCAGAACAGTCCCTTCCAATGTTGTAATTTCTTCCACCATAAGATCCCTGTTTATAAGAAAATGAAAAAAAAATACTATTAATAAAGTTGAAATTTATTTGTAGAAGTAGATTAAAAATCATAAATTATCACTACATACATGAAGCAGCAGTGGTCGCACCCCACAACGGCGATTGCAATGCCGATGAGGAACCAGAGGTCAACATCCTTGCTGCCGCCATTCTTATCGGATCCATGGAAGGCTGAAGCACAGTTGGGTGTCATGATTGTCAGTACTGGCTACAGAATCATAGATCTTACCACCCTAAACCCCACACCTAAAAATTTATCGAATAAAAGCATAATTATGTTCAAGTAGAAATCCTAATACAAGTTTAATAAAAAATGCATTGACACAAACTAGGGGAAAAAAAGAAAAAAAAAAAAAAAAAAGAAACCTTCTGAAGAAACATAGGGTTGTCAACGAAGACACGATTAACACCGCTCTCATGGCGGTGAAAATAACGGACCGCTAGAACCTCCAGTTTGGGGATCTTATGCTCATCACTTGAACAGTCCTCTGTTTGTTAGCTAAAAATAGAAGAAAAAAGCAGATTAAATTAGTTGATTCAGTTTTGAAGAACAATGTTAGCTTAAAAAAGTTCAAAATACTGCGCATCTCCCAAACCATTAAGTCTTCGTATTTTAGAGGCAACGCATCTAATATCCCCTATTTTTCTTTTCTAAAATAACAAAATCCTTATTGTAATTAAAGTGCAGAATTAATCTCATATTAAAGTTTAATGTGATCTACATGGTCATTTGCACAAATAGCCTATTTGATTAATTTCAGGTCTTATTTTGGTTGTATTTTGAGATAATCAAAGCAGAACAGTCAATCTGAATTTATACCACAAATGTCATTTTTAAAATTAGCTAACTTGAGGGTTAATTTTGGCAACACACTGAGACCTTGTAAACATAAGGACGGGAAATAATGCAAAATTCAAACTATGACCAATTTGAGCAGAATTCTTACCTTTCCTAGACCACTCATGCCAAATTGAAGTGCAACCTTTTTTTGAGTGAAAAATTGAAGTGCAACCTAAAGCAACTCTTCGAGTTTTCAGTTTTTTCCTCTGAAAGAATTGCACAAAAAAGAAAGAATAGTGTTACTCATTTTAAAAATAATTGACTGACTATTTGCAGCTCATTAGGGTTACAATTACAATATTCATTGATTCAATTAAAAACAGAGCTAATATACAAGATAACGGTCAACTATGACATACACTCAGGGGCTGAAAATTTTACACCTTCATAAATACTCTTGACCTTTTCAATAGTTAATCAACAAACAATAAATGGAGCGATGATCTTTGTTTGTTTTGTACTTCTCTTTATAGAAGCAACTGCATTTGCTGATGTTTATTTGTTAATTAGTTACTGTAGGGAAGTCGTCTTCCAGCCTATTCATACTATATGTACAGTTGAATACAAAGCATTTGTGGGACAATTCGCAGATAGTATTTGCGAGACTATTTGCAGATTGTATTTGCCGGACTATTAGCAAATAGTATTATGCGGGATGATACAAGCAACAAAATCTTTTGAAATATACGTAAAGGTGGATAAAAGTATTTTAGATGGCTTTGTGCTCTTTAAATTTCAATTCATCGTTTTTTGTTACCAACAAGCACTACTAGTAAGGAAAGTTTGAAGCTTTGGCTTGAGTTGGGGCCGGAGACAACCAAACGTTAGCTTCAAAGGTAAAGTTCCTCTTTAAATTTTTAGGCCACAATTATTAACCATACAAAAATAGATAATCAAAGTTACAATATGAATGAGCTAACAATCCACCTATGCTACAGGATTATTTTCCTAAACTATGATTGCTCTTGATGGCTCAGAACAAAGAATTACTAGTGAAACTAAGGAAAAATATTAACCTTTTAAGCAGGGTTGAGGTCATGAAAAATACTAACAATAATTGATTGGTTATTTGGAGCTCATTAGGGTTACAAGATATTAATCAGAGCAAGATAACTGTTGACTATGACAAGATATACAAGATTCATGGACTCAATAATGATTCAATTAAAGTCAATTAACATCAACAAACGCTTGTATTCATTGACAAGATATACAAGATAACTATCGCAAATGCTTGTAATCATTGACTGCGATTCAATTAAAATAAGAGCTAATATACAAGATAACTGTCGACTATGACATACACTCGAGTCTGAAAATTCTACACCTTCATAAATACTCGTGGACTTTCTCAACAGTTAATCAACAAACAATAAACAAAGCAATGATCTCTGTTTGTTTTGTACTTCTCTTATAGAAGCAAGTACATTCACAGGTGTTTATATGTTAATTAGTTGCTGTAGAGAAGTCATTTTCCAGACTATTTGCAGGACGATCCAAGCAGTTGCAGGACAATTCGCAAATAGTATTTGCGGGAATATTCACAAATAATATTTGCAGGAATATTCACAAATAATATTTGCGGGACAATACAAGAAATGTAACCTTCTAAAATTTGTGTACAGGTGAATGAAAGGTAAAGTTTGGAACAATGGTATGGAAAGTTTGGGGCTTTATATTGAGTTGGGGGCTGGAGAACAAATCTTTAGGTACAATGGTAAAGTTCCTCTTTACATGAGTAATGAAATAAAAGAACATATCTACTTGGTTTCTATTATTTGGACTGCGAATTTGGAAATGTTCTATGCAACTGAGTGGAGGAGCTTGCTAACATGACCATATGAGATATGAAACAATTGAACATTTGACACAATCTGACATTTGGACGGGGTAGAAATCAAATCAAATCACTTGTATTCAGAGCATATTTTCACGAATTAAAAATACTACTCTCTACTCTCTCTACTCTCTCTCTTTCCCTCTCTATTTTTGTGTCGGAACAATCAATTGAGAAAATCAGCACCAGCATACATCGTATCAACATCAAAATTTCTTAAACTAAATTCAATTAATAAAAAAAACTTACCACCATCAAGGCATCAACAGTATTGAAACCTGCTGCTCCTCTCAAGGAAAAAGGAAGCCAACACCAAGCAACTGATAACTCTACAATCACTGATCAGGAGAGGTGTGAGAGGTAGGTGAAAGAGGAAAGGGGGGAAGGGTTTTGCAATTAATCTAGGGTTAGGATGGGGCGGCAGAGTGAGAGAGCCGAAGAGAGGAAGGGAGTGTATTAAATAGCGCGAGGCTGGGGTAGAGTAACGGCAAATGTGGAGGGTGAATGAGCGCCACGCGGCACATAGAGATGACAGGTGCACTGCCGGGTGGCTCTCCAGGCGAATTCGGATCTTAAAAAGTAACTCAATTTTTGTGTTTGAATCGGGACCGTTCAATCCATTCTGTTACGAACATTAAAGGAGATTGTCATTTTTTATGTCGATCCGGATTAATCCGAATTCTGGTCGGAGGAGGGTCCGAATCTTAGATCAAAATTTGAGATACTTTTAGAGGATATAGACCCAGAGAAATATATATGGTCTTCGACAATTATATGATAATTTTTTTTATCAAGATAGAAAATTCCAAAATTTAAAAAATTATGTGTTGTGGAATTTTTATCTAGTTATTACTAAATTTCGTAAAATTTGAGTGTCAATTTGACTATGTACCATAGTCTGCATATTAAAACTGCTAAAAGAAAGGTTCACATCTGATCATTATTTACATGCAGGGTACATTTATCGTATATATATATATATAGAGAGAGAGAGATATGGACTTGGGTGAGACGTGGAGTATATGCCTTTGGTGCTCTATAGTACATTTTAGCCATTTTGAAAATCCAAACAACTAATCCGAACCGCTCAACACGATCTCCATATTGAAATGTGCTTGGAGACCAAATTTTACATTTTTTGAAACCTTTTTACTATTTATTAAGCCACTTTGAAAATCGCTGATCCGGTGGTCCAGAAATTTATACTGTTTTTACTGTTCACCCGGATTTTCAGATTTTCAAAGTAGCTTAATAAATAGTAAAAGAATTCCAAAAAAATGTAAAATTTAGTCTCCAAGCACATTTCAATATGGAGATCACATCTAACGGTTCGGATCGATTGTTTGGACTTTCAAAATGAAAATACGGCGTGAAGTACAAACGCGTGGTGCTCCGCGTCTCACCCAAGTCCATCTCATATATATATATAGAGAGAGAGAGAGAGACAGGCTAATGTGCATTCAAATGTATATAGTCCAAAGTGTTTATGATCCAAATTTGAAATTTCAAAATCCAAACGGTCGATCCATATCGTTCATCTTGTTCTCCATATTAATATGTGATTGGAGACCAAATTTTACATTTTTCTGAATTTTTTTACTATTTATTAAGTATTTTACAAAATCATTGATCCAACGGTGGCTGCACAAAACAGTAAAACCGTTGGATTAGCGATTTTCAAAGTGGCTTAATAAATAGTAAAAAAATTCAGAAAAATGTAAAATTTGGCCTCCAAGCATATACTAATATGGAGAACAAGATGAACGGTTCGGATCGACCGTTTGGATTTTGAAATTTTAAATTTGGACCGTAAGCACTTCGGACCATATACATTCGAATGCACATTAGTCTATCTCTCTCTCTCTCTCTCTATATATATATATACATATATTATGTTAGAAATGCTAATTTCAGAATTGGTTGTCAATATTTCAAAATAGACAATCACAAAACTTTTAAGAGAGTAAGAAGCATCTTCTTTGTTCAAATTAAATAAAGAAGAAATACAAAACTGAAATATTTGAAATGGCATTTCAATATTAGACTTCAAACTTGCCTTTGAAAATATGGCCGAGATGTGGACAATTGAAATGACCATTTTCTCTCGTATTTGTATTTCTTGAGGACATATAGTATAATTTTACCACACTTATAATTAAAATGGACTGAAATCAGAATAAACTTGAGAGCAATATCTCTTTATTGTATTTATCTGTTGTATTGTGGGTTTATTGATGATTTCTATATGTGCATTAAATTACAATTTCCCATTTTACTTGATGCCAGTTTCATATGCAGAGTATTCATAAAAAATTACATTGAGCATGAATAAGTACAAAAATAAGATAGTATTGTTCTTTATTGTATTTATCTGTTGTATTGTGGGTTTATTGATGATTTCTATATGTGCATTAAATTACAATTTGTCATTTTACTTGATGCCAGTTTCATAAGCAGAGTATTCTTAAAAATTACATTGAGCATGAATAAGTACAAAAATCAGATAATTAAAATGAGAAGTTCTATAATTTGTATTGAACAGTAAATCTGTTATTCCTCAGTAGATGTGGTGACAATTATGGATGGCTTTGTTAATCTCTTATTTGTTAATTTTGTTTATAATGTTATTTGCAGCGTTCATCAAGCTGAAGGGAATGAAACTTTTAAGGCAAGTTGCTTTCTATTATTAATTGAACAATATAATTTTAGTTCTATTTTGCTTTTTGTGGACTCAAAATATTGATTATTTCTCAACAGAAAAAGAAAGAGCTTGAGGAGACGGAAGAAAAGATTGCTAAACTGGAAGATGATCTCGGCCCACTACGGTAATATATCTAATTAAAATAAATAGCTTAATTTCTTCAGTGGCTTTCTTCTTTCTTAATTACTTTTTTTTTATCTCAAAGGTGGAAATCGTAAAATAAGCATAGAAGCAAAATGACAATTTTGATCAGAAGTACTAAAGAAAGTTTCTAGACTAGTAGTGTTTAGCTAACTCTTTTTTCTATTTTCATAATCTGACCATTTGATGATGAGCTTTTTATATAATTTCATATATGCTAATCAACTCCAAAAAATCAACAGCATTGATCGGCTAGCAACTATTGAAATATTACTAGAAAAATTATTCTCTTTAAATGAAGCAAAAAAGGTACATCCTTTATGATTTTTCTGATCACACAAACTTCTCAATTTCCCTCTCAATCTATGTACACGAAGGTGCTAAAATTGGGAAGTAACTCAGAGGGCATCACTAGTAAATTGTAAGGTTTAATCTAAAAAAGGTGTTTGGGTTAAAAACTAAAACTTAATTGCAATTCTTAAACTCTTGGGCAAATTAAGGTTTAATTTCTCATTTCAGCTAGGTGATATCAGATATATACTTGCACAGCACTGTAATTCATCATTAAAATGGTTCTCTGCATCAACAGCACTGTAATTCATCATTAAAATGGTTCTCTGCATCAGTTTATACCTGTTACAAAATGTTGAAGTATTGCTATATTTCTTATTTTACTATTATAGACAATCTTGTTAGAGCAACAAAGGAATAATCATCACAATCTCCCTACGTCCAATGAGGAGTAAATTTTAGAAACTTTTTTTTATTTATGATTCTCAATTAAGATCGTGTATTATGATAATCTTCAGGCGGGAAAATATAAAAATGCAGTGTATAAAATCTGACACGTGAAACAACCCTTCAATACGAAATTGCCCAATAACTGCACCTAAGAATAAAGGGATGAGATACAAAACAAAAATGATGATCTCGTATGGTTGCTAGTACATTTAGTGCTAAATAACCTGCTATACTGTTGGCTTTGAATTTTTGAAATGTTCTAACCTGCCAAATTAATCAAAACGAATCATATATTAAACCCTAAACTCTTGAAGATCCTTCGTTTGACAGATTGTATAATTGGCGATACCACTATCATATCAATAATTAACTACATTATATATTTCTTATGGAAGTACTATCCTCAAATTGAACCCCTTTAACTCTAAAAGTTCCTTCTAATTTAAAGGATTGTATGCTTGATGGAACCACTAGCATACCATGATGTACTTCTCATGGAAAATGATTGTTTAACAATGTACAGGTATCTTCCAGTTTCAACCTTACCTTTAGCACAGCAAATAGATGGCATGTCAGAGGTACATTTCATATTTTTTTTCTCTGATTATATGATTGTACTTCCCCAACTGAACTTAAAATATATATATATAGATCATAGACAGAAGAAGTTAAATTCAGAAAATGGCTCGAGGTAAAAAATGAATTTTACAATTTGGGCTTTCCCTTAAGTTTGTTTAATTCATTCTTTGGATTAAGCACTCAGGAAACAGACGGACTGTCAAAAGTACATTTTGTATGTTTTTTGATAATTTCATTATACTTCCCCGACTTAGGTACCATACTGATTAAAAACAGCAACAAAAATTTGAATGTTAAATTCAGAATAGGGCTCTCAAGTTAAACTGAAAATGAGTTTTACAACTTGGGCTTTCTTTCAAGTTGGTTTGATTTTCATTTGGGACAAACACTAATGATGTCGTGTACAATATATACATGCATATACAATGCTCAATTTCAATTTTTGTCCCATTTTTTTATTGTTCAGGATTGGAAATGTAACTTTTGTTTCCTTCCTATGGACGCTCCTTTACAGAGCAACAATTAGTAAATGTTCAATAATTCTAACTTTTTTTTACTTTACTATTTTAGGCACTCTTGTTAGAGCAACAAAAGTCTGATCATCACCATCTCCCTTCACCCATTGAGAGGTAAATTTAGAAACTTTTGATTTATGATTCTCAATTAAAATCGTGTATTATAATCATCTTATGGCCAGAAAATTGAAAAATGCAGTACATAAAACCTGACATGTGAAATAATATCCATGTAAACTGGTACATTTGGATATCTATAGGCACCCTCAATTTTGCATATTTAACCCTTCAATTGATATAATTAATTTAGAAAGATTGTTGATATAAAAAATTTACCAGCAAAGACTGCCTCTGCACCGGCCACACTTAAAACACTGTCATTAAATTATCAATAAACTATGATTGAATTTCATTCTTTAATTATATGTAGGGATGATGTTACCGGTCTACTATGCCTGTGTGATTCCATTGAGGAGGTTGATCCAGAGCAGCTCTTTCCTAATTGTTAGATCAAAATGGACTGCCTGTGGTAAACTAGGAGGGTAAACTAGTTTTACTCCTCCGAAGCTTCGTCTCCCTCTTGGCGATCTTAGTTTTACTGTCTAAAACCAACTAGGAGGGTAAACTAGTAATTTTAGATAAATTATAAGCCAAATTTAAAGATTACAGCTAGCCTCCCCCTTCCTCCGTGAACATTATTGGAGCAAGTAACTTGTTAAAAATTCCCCTCCCTTTCCAGCCCCTCCCCTCCCGTCCCCTCCCCTCCCTCTCTTATATAATTACTGAAGCACACCCTAAATAAGAAGAGTAAAGAGGCACGTTTCCAACTCAGTAATCACATTGCAAATTTCCAATTTCTGTGCTTAAAACTATTTCTCCATTTTCTCATTGCTTTTTTAAATGCTTCCATCGACATCAAATTGTCAATTTTCTTTTATAAAGTTATGCTTTCTAGAATCTGTATTGTAATTTTGTCCCTGCATTACTTGTAAGCACAAACTTGTGTTTTAAGAAATATGGTAAAAGAAGGATGAACAAATAGTTGCACAAATGAATGAAGGGAGAAATAAATTTAGAGCAGCATGTGTAATTTAATAATAAAAAAAAGGTTTGACGAAGAAATGTGGAGGTTAAGGTCTAGCCTCCAAATTCTATTAATCATGACATCAATGGTGTTAAGAGTGTTACAAAAGTTAAAAAAAAGTACAATAATAAAAAGAAGAAAAATAGAAAGCAAATAATTGAAAAGAAAACAATACAAAAGATTTGAAAGCCATTTGCACCCGTTCAACATTTAATATTGCTAAACTAAAATAAATAGCTTAATTTTTTCCTCAGCTTTCTTCTTTCTTAATTAGGTTTTTTTTATTTCGAAGGGGGAAATGGTTAACTAAGCATAGAAGTAAAATGGAAATTTGATAAAAAGTACTAAAGAGTTTTTGGACTAGTAGGGTTTAGCTAACTTTCTATTTTTATTATCTGACCACTTGATGATGAGATCTGTATACGATTTCAGATCTTCTAATCAACTCGAAAAAATCAACAGCATTGATGAGCTAGCGGCTATTGAAATATTGCTGAACAAATTATTCTCGTTAAATGAAGCAAAAAAGGTACATCCTTTGTGATTTTTCTGATCAAACAAACTTCTCAATTTTCCGCTCAATGCTATGAAATTGAAGGTGCTAAAATTGTAAAGTAATTTAATCGAGGAAGATCAATGTGATGTGTGTGGTCTACTCTGGCTGACTGTGCAATTCAATCGAGTAACATGATCCAGATTGGCTCTTTCCTCGTTAAATCAAAATGTACCAACTCTATGGTGCCTCTGGGTATTGATTAGTAAAATTAGGGTATTTTGATTGGAAATCTTTATCTATTGTTTTTTAAATAAAGTTGTTTCTCCCAAATGCTCTCATATTATATTAATGTTGATTTTCTCCAATATTTTAATTTATTATACTAGAAAATTTTACTTTAATAGTTGAAAAATAATAATTCTTTTTATTAAATATTGGCAAAATATGATACACGTAGTTGATTACTTACATATTATTTTGGTTTAGTTGATCACTTATTTAAAGACAACTTCATGCAAATATTATTGTCTTTGTTAGAAGTTCATCACAAATGTTGTTTTATTAGATATTACTATTTTTATTCACACAATTAGTGTCTGTTGAAGTAGTTATTACATAGTTTTGTTGTTATTTATTTATTTTTTTATTCAAATTGATTTTAAATGAACCA
Source organism: Carex pumila (assembly GCA_033356055.1). Classification (NCBI taxonomy): domain Eukaryota; kingdom Viridiplantae; phylum Streptophyta; class Magnoliopsida; order Poales; family Cyperaceae; genus Carex; species Carex pumila. The sequence continues at coordinate 153,004 of JARJHM010000022.1, forward strand.
TTCGTTTTACATGAAAAAAAATTGTAGTTTAATCTAAAAATTTTAGATATCAAAGTATGATGTCCTTTTTCCTTCAATTCAAATATTATAAATTATTTTCTGAAGAGTTGTAGAGTTGCATGAACATTGAAAAACAACTTAAATTGGTGTGAGAATCGATGTAACAATAACAATAAGAAAAAATCTATTTTTTTTCTTTTGATGGACCATGTCTATTGTTAGAGAATTTAACATTTCCATGCAAAGAAAAATAGTTCAAAATAAATGAAGGAAACTAAAAGCTAAGGGTAAAGAAAGAAAGTGAGACTAATATTATGTATTACTGCATAGAGCAAATTGATCCGCTTTATAAATTAATTTATATTTTCCATTAAAGTTTGAAAGATCAATCCAAACTGCTAAATGTGATCTTGAAAATGTATTTGGAAACAAAAAAGTTTAATTTTTTTAAACTAGTTGAATTTTTAAAATAAAAAGTTCATGTTTGAACAATTTGATCTCCATTTTTTGTGTGCATCTAACCTTTATCTTCCTATTGCGCTCTCTCTCTCTTTTAGTCTCTTTAGTTTCTCTTTAGCGACCCGATTCAAATCTATATAAGATATTAAGCAAATGTTTAAATAGTGTTTATCGCGTAATAATGGAACAGTTACAAAAATGACGCTATTGTTATATTGTGCCACTGTAGCGCCATAACTTTTATAGTCATAAAAAGCTATAGCAGTCTATAATGCCTCTATAGTGTGCTATTTAGAACTCTAGTATTAAATATAACTCCGGAGCCGATGCAAGAGATGGCGATCCAAAGCTCTTATCAGATATAAGAAAAAAGATAATCCTAAAAAGGATCTCAAAATATAGAGAATAGAAATGCAAATCGATCAGAAACATTGGTCTCGCAAAAAATATGGCCGAAAGCGAGCAAATTGTGGAGAATTAGCAAAAGTACTTTCTTTATAAGAAAACCTTTTAAAATAAAAACTTCACTGCATCAGTGATTTTATAAATCGAGAAAACATTCCCATGTAAATAATCTAATAGACCAAGCCATATAGATCAAATACGATGCTTTTAATTGATGGTTTTTCTTAATCTCTCTCTCTCTCTCTGTTCTCTGTGGTTTTATTATCATATGTTTATCGTTAATGCAACTCACAGGGTGCTTAACCATATCTATTATTCTAAATTTTTTCATTATATATAATAATTTTTTTTCTAATTATATAGTTGAAATTTAATTAATCGTTGAGCCCTTATGAAATATTAAATATTTATCGTTAATGCAACTCAAAAGTGCTTATCCATCTCTATTAATGTCATTTTTTAATTATATATATCGAAATTTAATTAATAGTAAAACCCCTTTTGAAATATCAAATATTTATCGTTAATGCAACTCAAAAGTGCTCATCCATCTCTATTATTCAGATTTTTTTTTAATTATATATATTGTGTTTCAAACCTGATAGTTAAAATTTTACATTTTTAATGAAAAGAATCAAATTCAAATCGCATCTACTACACATTAAATATTCTTACATTTTGCGCTCAGGGCCCCCAATTTAAATTTCTAATTGTGTCCCTGTTTACGTCTTTTAATTTTTTAACTTTTGAAGTTCACACAAAAATGCCAACAGAGCATATGCATTTTTTTTTTTTTGGATTGACCCCTGAAGCAGTATAAAACTTGAGAAAAACCTATCCATATATCAAGCAAAGAAGAAGTATTTTACATGTCAGAAGAAAAGGTTTCTTCTACAAATAATGGAAAAACAAAAAAACAAAATGAGTTTCTTAAAGAACCCTTCTACTGTCCATTGATATCTGCCATTACATTTTTGAGCTTTAAAACCATACATTCTTTCTTAAATGTATAATGCACACTCTGAAATACTTTCTTTAAATCACCTCTCTCTGCTTTACGTCCCATTACTACCAATCGCACAAAATAACTTGACTTGTCTAGTCTCCTCTCTTTCGATAAATGGAGGGTGTTCAAGGGTAACTGGTAGCCTCCCCTTCCCCAACATTATTCTCACGAGTTCCCAGAAAACTTTCAACTTTAGCTCCCTATGACGGCCTACGAATTTGTGCCCCCATTTACACAAAAGGAAGATTCAGCATCCTCCCATTGACCCCCGGGTAGGCACAACATCCTGTTAACATTATCCAAGTAAATCACATATGAAAACTGCTGTGTGGTGTATAGCACTTATACTTAACCCTTCTTCCGGTTATCATGCATTAAAATTATTTTTCAAGTAAATTTACTGAAAATTTTATTCAACTGAAGTTATCAACAAGTTTAGAGCAGCACTCTTACCTTTCCTAGACCACTCATCCCAAACGGACTTCTCAAATCTTTACTCTGGAAAAATAGAAAGAAAAAAAAGGTTGTTACTTAGATAATGATTGATTGATGATTTCAAGAGGACAATTTTCTGAAGATTGAGCTTTCATTTTTATAGAATTAACTGCAACCATGAAAGTTTGATAATTATTTCTGTTTCTGAATAATGGTTGATTGATGATTGATGGAAGTTTGTTCCTAAACATATATGAACATTTCAATATCATAAAATAATTGTTTTAAAAATACACAAACAGAATTGCGGACCAAGCACAGTTGGGTGTCATGATTGTCAGTACTGGCTACAGAGTCATAGATCTTACCACCCGCCATTCCCCACACCTAAAAGTTTATTGAATAAAAGCATAATTATTTTCAAGTAGAAATCCTAATACAAGTTAAATAAAAAATGCATTGACATGAACTAGAAAAAAAAACCTTTTGAAGAAACATGAGGTTGTCAACGAAGACACGATTAACACTGCTCTCATGGCGGTGAAAATAATGGACTGTTTCGTATTTGTCTCCGACGTCTATCTACACATAAAATCAATCCCATTAGAAAAATGAGTTTCTAGGGGCGTGCATTAATCTTTTCTTATTACATAATTAACAACAAAATTTCTTCTGAAGATTATAGTCTTACAAGAATGGCGGCGGCAAGAATGTCGGAGCCAATCTTCTCTTCAAGACGGTCAATGAAGATTTCAACCTACAGCGGCCACTAGAACCTCTGGTTTGGAGATCTCGTTTATGCTCATCACTTGAACAGTCCTCTGTTTGTTAGCAAAAAAAAGAAGGAAAATGCAGATTGAATTAGTTGATTCAGTTTTGAAGAACAATGTTAGCTTAAGAAAATTCGAAAATACTGCACCTCCTAAACCATTAAGTACTCTGTATTTTAGAGGCAAAGCATCTAATATCCCCTATTTCTCTTTTCAAAAACAACAAAATCCTTATTGTAATTAAAGTGCAGAATTAATCTCATATTAAAGTTTAATGTGATCTACATAGTCATTTGCACAAATGGCCTATTTGATTAATTTCAGGTATTATTTTGGTTGTACTTTGAGATAATCAAAGCAGAACGGTCAATCTGAATTTATATTTGGAGCAATCTGCATTATTATTCGCACCAATGTCATTTATCAAATTAGTTAACTTGAGGGTTAATTTTGGTAACACTCTAAGAACTTGCAAACAGAAGGGCACGAAATAATTCTAAATTGAAATTATGACAAATTTGAGCAGCATTCTTACCTTTCCTAGACCACTCATGCCAAATTGAAGTGCAACCTAAAGCAACTCTTCGAGTTTTCAGTTTTTTCCTCTGAAAGAATTGCACAAAAAAAGAAAGAATAGTGTTACTCATTTTAACAATAATTGATTCACTATTTGCAGCTCATTAGGGTTATAATTACAATATTCATTGATTCAATATGATTCAATTAAAATTAGAGCTAATATACAAGATAATGGTCAACTATGACATACACTCTGGTCTGATAATTTTACTCCTCCATAAATACTCTTGGCCTTTTCAATAGTAAATCAACAAACAATAAACGGAGCGATAATCTCTGTTTATGTTGTACTTCTCTTTATAGAAGCAATTACATTTACTGATGTTTATTTGTTAATCAGTACTGTAGGGAAGTCGTCTTCTAGATTGTTCATACAATATGTACAGTTGAATACAAAGCATTTGCGGGATAATTCGCGGATAGTATTTGCAGGACTATTTGCAGATTGTATTTTCCGGACTATTCGCAGATAGTATTTGCAGGGCAATACGAGCAACATAATCTTTTGAAATATACGTACAGGTGGATAAAAGAATTTTAGATGGCTTTGTGCTCTTTAAATTGTTCATCATTTTTTGTTACCAACAAGCAATAGTAAGGAAAGTTTGAAGCTTTGGCTTGAGTTGGGACCAGAGACAACCAAACTTTAGCTTCAAAGGTAAAGTTCCTCTTTAAATTTTTCGGCCACTGTTCTTAACCATACGAAAAAAGATAATCAAAAGCTACAATATGAATGAGCTAACAATCCACCTATGCTACGGGATTGTTTTCCTAAACTATGATTGCTCTTGACGACTAAACAAAGAGTTAGTAGTGAAACTAAGGAAAAATATTAACCTTTTAAGCAGAATAGGGGTTGAGGTTGTGAAAAATATTAACAATAATTGATTGGTTATTTGGAACTCATTAGGGTTACAGCATTAATCAGAGCAAATATACAACATAACTGTTGACTATGACAAGATATACAACATTCATTGATTCAATATGCAATTAAAATCAACAGATGCCTGTATTCATTGACAAGATATACAAGATAACTGTCACAAATGCTTGTATTCATTGACTCAATGTGATTCAATTAAAATCAGAGCTAATGTACAAGATAACTGTCAACTATGACATACACTCGGGTCTGAAAATTCTACACCTTCATAAATACTCTTGGGCTTTTTCAATATTTAATCAACAAACAATAAACGAAGCAATGATCTATGTTTGTTTTGTTTCGCAGATGTTTATATGTTAATTAGTTACTGTAGGGAAGTCATCTTCCAGACTATTTGCGGGACGATACAAGCATTTGCAGGACAATCCGCTAACAGTATATGCGGGAATATTCACAAACAATATTTGCGGGACAATACAAGAAACATAACCTTCTAAAATATGTGTACAGGTGAATAAAAGGTGAAGTTTGGAGCAATGATAAGGAAAGTTTGGAGCTTTGTATTGAGTTGGGGGGTGGAGATAACAAATCTTTAGGTTCAAAGGTAAAGTTCTTCTTTAAATTTAGATTAAGGAGTAATGAAATAAAAGAACATATCTACTTGGTTTCTATTATTTGGACTGCGAATTTGGAAATGTTCTATGCAACTGAGTGGAGGAGCTTGCTAAAATGAGCATATGAGATATGAAATAATCGAACATTTGACACAATCTGACATTTGGAGGGGGTAGAAATCAAATCAAATCACTCTTATTCAGAGCATATTTTCACGAATTAAAAATACTACTCTCTACTCTCTCTCTCCCTCTCTGCTTTTGTGTCGGAACAATCAATTGAGAAAATCAGCACCAGCATACATCATAAAGTCGACAGCAAAATTCTTAACCTGAATTCAATTAATAAAAAAAAAAAAACTTACCACCATCAAGGTATCAACAGATTGAAACCCGCTGCTCCTCTCAGGGAAAAAGGAAACCAGCACCAAGCAACCTATAACTCTACGATCACCGACCAGGAGAGGTGTGAGAGGTAGGGGAAAGAGGAAGGGGGGGAAGGGTTTTGCAATTAATCTAGGGTTAGGATGGGGCGGCGGAGTGAGAGAGCCGGAGAGAGGAAGGGGTGTATTAAATAGCGCGAGGCTTGGGGTAGAGTAACGGCAAAAGCCGCCACGCGGCACAGAGAGATGACAAGTGCCAGGGGTCACAGGGCGCGCGCTGCAAGCGAATTTGAATCTTTAAAAAGTAACTCAATTTTTGTGTTTCAATCCGAACCGTTCGATCCGTTCTATTAAGAATATTAAAGGAGATGTACATTTCATGTCGAACCGGATTGATCTGGATTCTGAGCAGACGGTCCTAACCTAAACTTGTTCTTGTTTTGAGGCAGTTCCTGAAGTGTAATATCCTAATACATGGTAAATTTCGCCTTTGAATTGTGGTGTTATGCGTGCTTGCATGCGTGTGTGTGTGTCTTGTGTCCCTTATTTCAATAAAATTTGAGGACTTTCTTTCTTAATTTTTCAGAACTTTCAAACAAATTGTGGAGCAATTTGCCAATCTATCAAAAGACTCCCGAGACAGAGTATGCCTGTTCTCTTACATTTATATATATATATATAGGACGTGGCTACGGTGCTATGGATAGCTAAGAGGCCTCCATGCTACGGCTCGGATTTTGAGTTTTCAAAATCCTAACAGTCGATCCGAACCGTTCATCTTGTTCTCCATATTAATATGTGCTTGGAGATCAAATTTTACATTTTTCTGAATTTTTTTACTATTTATTAAGCCACTTTGAAAACCCCTGATCCAACAGTGGCTTAACCCAACAGTAAAACCAGAAACTACCGTTGGATCAGCGGTTTTCAAAGTGGCTTAATAAATAGTAAAAAAATTCAGAAAAATGTAAAATTTGGTCTCCAATCACATATTAATACGGAGAACAAGATGAACGGTTCGGATCGACCGTTAGGATTTTGAAAACTCGAAATCCAAGCCGTAGCACGGAGGCCTCTTAGCTACCCATAGCATATTAGCCAAAACCTATATATATATATATAGAGAGAGAGAGAGAGAGACAGGCTAATACGCTTTCGGCAGCACTTCGGCCGAAGTGCTGCCACCCGTTTTTCAATTTTTCAAAATCCAAATAGTCGATCCGAACCGTTCATCTTATTCTCCATATTAATATCTGATTGGGGACCAAATTTTACATTTTTTGGAATTTTTTTGCTATTTATTAAGCCACTTTGAAAATCGCTGATCCAACGGTGAACCCCTGATTTTACTGTTTTGGCAAGCCACCGTTGGATCAGCGATTTTCAAAGTGGCTTAATAAATAGCAAAAAAAATCCAAAAAATGTAAAATTTGGTCTCCAAGCAGATATTAATATGGAGAACAAGATGAACGGTTCGGATCGACCATTTGGATTTTGAAAAATCAAAAAACGGGTGGCAGCACTTCGGCCGAAGTGCTGCCGAAAGCGTATTAGCCTGTCTCTCTCTCTATATATATATATATAAATATGCTAATATGCTACGCAAATTAAAACTAGAGATATAAGTGCAAATTAAAACAACTACTTTAATTTACAAAGCATGATAGCCTTATTTTATATAAATATATAAATATATATATATATATATATGGTCTGTCTAAATTGCTGTTAGCAACATTTCGGTAGAGGTGCTGCCGAGACTATATTAAGTCGTGTAATGTTCAAACAACAAATATAAATTGTTAGATGTTTAATACATATTATAATCTACTTGGAGATCAAATTTTACATTTTTTAGAATTTTTTTACTATATATTAAGCTGGTTTGAAAACCGCTAATTTCAGTAAATTTCTGCAGCATTGGAATCAGCGGTTTTCAAACTAGCTTAATATATAGTAAAAAAATTCCAAATAATGTAAAATTTGGTCTCCAAGTAGATTATAATATAGATGAAGCATCTAACGGTTTAGATTTGTCATTTGAACATAAAAAAAAAAAAAAGTGGCAGCACCACTAGCAGAAATGCTACCGACAGCAAATTAGCCACAACCTATATATATATATATATATATATATATGCAATAACTTATTCAAATAGGTATAGTTGTACCATTCGAGTTGGGTCCAGTAATGGTATTTGTTGCCATCCGTCGTGTACCGTTCAATATTGATACCAGTATGTTACTATTGATCCGTTGTCTTGTCTTCTGTTCAATTGCACAATTTGGGAATAAGTTAAGACTGGCAAAGGCTAAATTTCAGCAAAAACTTCGTCAAAAAAGGTAAAAGAAAAACTGAGGTTAAGTTTGGGAAAATGGCTTATTTGTTCAATTGAGGCTTACCCAAGAGAACTGATCTCATATTGGTTGATGTCAAAAATTATATTCCGATTAAAGGCCAAAATTGCGATCTCTTGCTTAGGTACTGAAAAGAGTGCTTACAGATCTTTCCTAATATTGTGTGTTTTCTTCTTCAATTTTACAGAAAGAAACACTGCATCGAGGTTAGTTTCTGAATTCTATTATTTGATATTTTTCTAATTCGTACCGTATTACCTAATAACTCAAAAACTTGTTAAAAGATGCTACGTACACACGCCATATAATTTACCTTTAATTCCTTCATTTTAATGGTATGTTAATATCACATCTCTCATACAGATTTTTTATCTGTTGCATGCAGATACTTGAAAAGGCTTACAAGGATGACGACCATGTAGTGGATGTCAAAAGTCTGATGCATAATGGGTTTGTTTTATATTTATTTATTTTATTGTTTGCCTTTCAATTCTCTTAAACTTAAATGGTTGTGAGGCATCTAGTTCCTCGTATTTCATACCTTGTATGTTCCTTCATTTTATTTAATATTGTACATACCAATCTAGCTAGTTCTTGTTAACCCACAATAATCATCCAACTCAACAAGAAACCCTGATACTTGGATGGTTTATCAGATAGTGAATAAAGTTGGCAATGTAACACTTTACCAATTTCACTGTGTGACATTTAGTGGTTTTAAAACTTGGATGGTCTCCCTTGACAACCTCTATCAAGAATTTCAAAAAAAAAAAAACTTGGATGGTCTACCAGTTAATAGTTGTTATTATGGGAAGTCTTTTAATCTCTAATTTGTTAATTTTGTTTATATTGTTATTCGCAGCGTTCATCAGGCTAAAGGGGATGGAACTTTTGAGGTGAGTTGCTTTTTATTATTAATTGAACAACATAATTGTAGTTCTATTTTGCTTTTTGTGGACTCAAAATATTGGTTATTTCTCAACAGAAAAAGAAAGAGCTTGAGGAGATGAAAGAAAAGATTGCAAACTGGAAGATGGCCTCGGCCCACTACGGTAATATATATCCAATTAAAATAAGACGGGGGTTCAAATGCCTCCATGTTTTTGTGCCTCTATCTTTCTTCATTATTTTTAAAGTTCAAACAATTGGTTCGAACCGCTCAATCTAACCTCCATACTAAAATATGTTTGGAGACCAAATTTTATATTTTTAGAAATTTTTTTACTATTTTTTTAGATAGGTACAAAATCAGTAAATCTGAACCATCTAAAAACAGTATTTTTGTACCTATCTAAAAAAATAGTAAAAAATTTTCTAAAAATATAAAATTTGGTCTCCAAACATATTTTAGTATGGAGGTTAGGTTGAGCGGTTCGAATCTACTGTTTGAACTTTGAAAATAATAAAAAGAGATAGAGACATGATGGAGGCATTTGAACTCTCCTCTTAAAATAAATAGCTTAATTTCTTAAGCAGCTTTCGTCTTTTTTAATTAGTTTTTTTTTTTATCTCAAAGGTGGAAATGGTTAACTAAGCATAGAAGTAAAATGGAAATTTGACCACAATTACTAAAGAAAATTTTTGGACTAGTGGTGTTTAGCCAACTTTCTTCTAATTTCCTAATCTGACCACTATGAGCTTTTTATATAATTTCAGATCTGCAAATCAACTCGAAAAAATCAACAGCATTGATGAGCTACCGGCTATTGAAATATGGCTGGAAAAATTATTCTCTTTAAATGAAGCCAAAAAGGTACATCCCTACGCCTGGGAACTTTCTCCCTACGCCCGATGAGGGGTAAATTTAGAAACTTTTTTATTTATGATTCTCAATTAAGATTGTGTATTATTATGATCCTCTTGAGGTGAGAAAATTGAAAAGTGCAGTACAGAAAACCTGACACGTCAATGAAATGAGAGCATGACTCTTATTTTTTCTCAAAAAAAAAAAAAAAAACCTGACACGTGAAACGACCCTTCAATATGGAATTGCCCAATAGCTGCACCTAACAATAAAGGGATGAGATACAAAACCAGAATGGTGATCTCATATAATACATTTAATGCTAAATAACCTGCTACTGTTCCTTTTATATCAACCACTATGAATGGCCAAGTGTTGGCTTTGAATTTTTGAAATGATCTAGCCTGCCAAATTAATCAAAACAAATCATAATATTAAACCCTAAACTCTTGAAGATCCTTCGTTTGAAAGATTGTATAATCGATACCACTAGCATATCAGTAATTGACTATATTATATACTTCTTATGGAAGTACATAGAATTAACCCTTTTAAGTATCCTCCAATTGAACCCCTTCAACTCTGAAAAATTCCTTCTAATTGAAAGGATTGCATACTTGATGGAATCACTAGCATACCATGATATACTTATCATGGAAAATGTTTGTTTAATACAGGGATCTTCCAGTTTCCACCTCACCTCTGGTACAACAAACAGGTGGCCTATCAGAGGTACATTTCATTGAAGAAGTTGAAAATGATGTTACCGATCGATCTACTATGGTTGTGTGACTCCATTGAAGAAGTTGATCCAGAGCAGATCTTTCCTAATTGTCTGATCAAAATGGACAGCCTGTGGTGCCTCTGGATACTGACATTTTGATATTTGTGTGATAAAACTATATATATATGTTAGTTATTAGTCGTGTTGGGTTAATGAAAAATATGTTTATCTTGTGATTGATTTGATTATTTACCAACACTAGATACCAGTCAGACAACTGTACCACTCAAGGTCATGAAAATGTACAAGCACACCTTCTTACCTATGTATAAAGTCTTATTTAAGGAATTATAATCGTAAATCATAAAATCAGAAGAGCAAAGGGGCACGTCTCCAATTAGATAATCACATTGCAAATTTTTTGTTTCCGTGCTAAGACTATTTCTACATTTTTTCCATTGCTTTTATAAGTGCTCCCATCGACATCAAATTGGCAAAAAAAAAATAATAATAATAATATTATTATTATTCTCTTTACTTGTTAGGTTTAAACACAAACTTCTGCAAAAAAACAAAAATGGAAAAAAAAAAAACAAGGGTGAACAAATAGTTGCACAAGTGAATTAAGGGAGAAATAAATGTTAAAGTGACAAGTATAATTTAATAAATTAATGCTATCTCCGTTTGCTCCTAAAGAATATCTTTAACAAATAAAGTACGCCCTAAATTATGGTGAATGTCTTTAAATAATAAAATATTTTAACTAAATTTAGTTAATCTCGTGAACATCGATAGCTTCTTTTAATTTCCACCAACAAAAAAAATTTCTCTCTGAATAGTCATCATTATGCGGAACTTGTCGTTTTCTTCTTTGTCTTAGTTTGTGGTGTATTCTATTGTTTTATTTTTAGTAAAAGATTCAATTGTTGGTACTAGTGAACTAATACCAACTTTGTTCGAGGAAAAAAATAAAAATAAATACCAAATTTGTAATGAAATGCGTGCATTTGGGGTAACACGCGGTGTGCTTTTGAGCAGACACTATAGCGTTTTTTTTTAAATCATTATCAATTGTTATAGGTTGAAAATGAGTCCGGCTAATATAATATTAGTGTTATATGATACTAACTTCAAAATCAATTAAATAAACTTAAACGACTAATTTAAATCATTCAAACCGATTTACTTTATGAGTGATGCATTTACATACAATTTTTTTTATATTTTTTAGTTATTTGAGTATCAAATCAAGCAGTCAAAATGTTGAAAAATGAATGTATTAAAATTAACTTAAAAACTCACACATTTGACCGCTTGATTTGATACTAAATAAATTCAAAAAATTATAAATTTTAATGTAAACGCATAACTAATGAAGTAGATCGGTTTGAACGGTTTGGATTCATCGTTTGAAGTCGATTCGATAGGTTTTGAAGTTGGTGTTATATAGACTAAAATGACACTAATGTTATATTAGTCATATTCGTTGAAAATTATTTAACTTTGATTGTTTGAAATTGTACCTTTCAAAAGAAGTATAATTCCAATCTTCATTTATATTAATTTTGTATTCTTCATGTTAAGCGTTCTTTGGATTCCTAAATTGCAAATAAAATCATAATTGTATTAAGAATTAGTCATTAATCTAATAGCAAAAGACAACACTCTTTGTATAAAAGGTTGTGGATTCGAAACTCGAATGACGGATTTAATAATGATCGTTAAATGGAAATCAGTTGGTTAGATCTCCGCCTTTCTTATATAAAAAAATGGGTTTGAATTAGTGTCGCGTTGTTACACTCCTAAATTTGGTTAAATTTGCATTCAAAAGAGTCCGATTATTGAAGAAGAAATGATAGAGATTTGGAGTTTCTACTATATATCTTATGCACAAATTTTTTTATAATTAATATTCTACTTTTTAAGAAATGATAGAAATTAAGTTAGAAATAATTTTTAAACCGCTTCATTCTTGAAATTCCATTTAATTTCTTCTGAGCATCACATCAGAAGCAATATTAGTTTTTTATTTTGTTGAAAGAGTGTGATAGAGATTTCAGCGAATAAAAATTAAAATTGTGCCACGTTGGCAGTTTAGAAATCAATTATTAATGAGAATTTTATTCTAATTTAAAAAATTATGTACATCCGTGAAATTAAATTAGAAATTATCACATCATATTTAAAATCAGTATAATTTCTGAAATAAAGATGTTACGAGTATTTTGCTAGGGTCGTCTTTTTGTTCTTCCAAGTTCAAACTTTAAATTCAAAGAACAAAAATATTGTTGTAGAAAAAAAGTAAAAAAAATTTATGATTTCATTTGTAAGAGATGTATTCTAGAGAAATAATTCACTCCAAATGAAAACTTTACCGCTTACGTAAAATCCATTTACCTTAATAATATAGAAACTTTTATCATGGGGTGTTACACTCTTACGGGTATACAACAAGTGGATTATTGGGTTTTGTCGAAACTTAAAATTCAACCCCATTTAAGTTTGGGTTCGAAATTAATTATTTCATGTCGATCCGTCTATGAACTTATCCAATCTATCTAATTTTTTAAATGTGGATTGTTTGGACTCTACGATACAAGTCAAACGGATTGTAATTTTAATTGAGCTTTGTAAGGTACATTTATTATTTTCTATTTATATATAATTATAATATGGAGGGAATAACATCATCCCTAAAAACTAGATTAATCAGAGGTAAGCTAGATTTTCAAATTCTAAGAGTTAAATATGAACGAAATCAACTATATAAAATTTTCTTGATGTGAATAGAGTCATTTTACACTACCCATGACAATTTACTAAAAATTATATAAAAAATAAGGTCCAAATAAACAATTTTGAAAAAAAAAAGGTAGTCAATTAAACTCATTATTATATTGCCCCCCACTAATATAAATCATAAATAAAATGAGATAAATATAATTAAACATTAAGACATGGATCAAGGAATACAAAATGAATATATATTTAAACTAGTAATTAAGATAATTATTAAAATATTATCATTTAAAAGTTAAAACTAAACATCAATAGATAACATCCATAAAGCAGATACAGTAATAATTTCATAACAATTGAGGAGGGATCCAATTACACCTTATGTTTACAAAGTTCAAACAGTCGATTCAAACCGTTCAACTTGATGGATATGTTAAAATGTGCTTGTAGATCAAATTTTACATTTTTCTGAATTTTTTTTATTATTTATTAAGATGGATACAAAAATTCAACGGTCTAAATATAGCGATTTTGTTAAATACTTAATAAATAGTAAAAAAAAATCCAAAAAATGTAAAATTTGATATGCAAGCACATTTTAACATATCCATTATATTGAATGGTTTGAATCGACTGTTTGAAATTTAAAAACTTTGAAAATTAAAAGTATAATTCGATGTCACCAAAAAAGATGTAATTGAATCCTTCTCATGATATAATATCATTTGCCGGTGGATTGGATCAAGAAGGGTCTTTTAAAATAAATTCACAATCCAATCTTAAAAAACGGGTCAGACAAAGTCCAATTTCTATATCCAATTTGATGACATCACAATCCAATAAAAAAAAATGATTTGGATTGAACGGGTTACCTTTTCTTGTTGTACACCCCTATATACTGTCATCCACTTAGAAATGTCATCAAATAGACTTGATTCACTGCTCCATTATGTAATCCATCTGTCCGTATATAAATATTATGTGGTCAATAAATTGATTTAGTCTTTCCTACGCAATTTATTATATTAATATCTAACACAATTATTAGAATGTAAACGTATAAACAACCAGTATTTGATTTAATGATTAAAAAAATATATTTTTCACGTACCAAGTCATAAGTTTGAAATTCAAACAGAAATCTTAATGAACATTGAAATTTAGAAGGTTAAACCTCTCTCTCTCTCTCTCTCTCTCTCTATATATATATATATATATATATATATATATATTACTTTTTGAAACATGAACATATAAAAAACCTGATATGCAACAAAAATGTAAACGAAATTTGATTTCTTTGTTACACGATTTTTGATGCAGGTTTTATTGTAAGTCGGCGAAAATTTTAATAATATCGGCATTCAAAGTCTACTCAATGACTCGATGAATTAATGTCCAATAATAAGAAGTGTGCTATGAAAATGTTAATAAATGATTTCAGCTTATTTTGGCGTAATTCAAAATGTTAATTCCCTTGATGGTTGGTGTTAGATTCTGTTAGCTGTTGTCTGATTTAACACAACGCACCTTAGTTCATAGATTTAATGAAACCAAATTTGTTGCGGACTCCATTATTAAATCAAGTGATAATAACACTGTCATGTTGGCTTGATGCAGAGCACCGAGTTAAAATTTATTTTTTTCATTTTGACTTTAGAAATTAGAGATTGTGTTTTGTTTTCGCTTTATAAATTTTATTGGGATCTGAACCGTTTTGATCTGTGTTGATATCGCGCGAACAAATTTAAAACTTCATAAATTTAAACGATTATGTGAATCAAAATTGTCTGCACAAATTTACACACAAATTAAAAAATTTAGCTCCAACTTTGAATAAGAGTTTGTTCAAAGCTCTTTAGACAAAATCGGAAAATCCTCATCCTTGACTTCTTTTTTTTTTCCAAAATAAGCAATTAAAATAACTTATCGTGGACCCTCAGATATTTATTATACACAAAATAGTAGTGTATAGTTTATTAAAAATTGAAAATAATTTCTATGATTTTTCTATACTTCACTGACATTTATTGATTTTTTTTTTCTTTTTTTGGAATTATTTCAACAAATAATAAAAAAAATAAAAGATTGCAATGCAATTAAAAACTTAGAGGATATTTGCTGCAAGTAACTTTTATGATTTTTTTCCTTAATTTATTTCTATTTATTTCAAATTTTGACTATTAATTTTTTTTTGTTTTATTCCTAGAAAGCATGATTGGAGCTATCAATTTCAATAACTTCATTACACGTGTGTGGAAAAATGCTGGAAATTTGCTATAAAGCATTCAAATCACTTGGAATTCGTTCAAATATGAAATCCAATACGTTACATGACAAGACAGGAACCAAATTAGCTGCCCCTGAATGTCTAGGAAATTTCTGCTCTTAAAGTTACTATCGAATTAAACCGGAATTACTTTTAACATTTAAAAATTTAATCTCAAGTTCACCTGGGATCCATCCAACAGTAACTCTAGAGACAGAAATTTTCTACCCCAGGAGTGTAGGAGATTCGGTCTTGACAAGACAATCAGTCTTATGCATTTATGTCTACATGAATAGTCTCTACATAAATAAGTTTATGAAATAGATATATTTATAACTAAAGCTATTTTAGTTTATAAGTAGAGTTATTTTTCTCACTTCTGTTAAATAAACAGAGAATTATTTTTTTTAAATGAGATCATTTATATAAAAATAAGCTTCCGGTTAGTAAATTTTGAATAAATAATAATCTTTTTATAATATAAAAAACATGTAAAATAAAAACACAATTGACAAAAATGTTTTACCAATAGAAAACCAATCTATTAGGGAAAGATGTTTTACCAGTATAAAACCAATCTATTAGGGGAAAATGTGTTACCATGGCATGCTCGTATATTCTAATTTATATAGTCTAATAGTCATTACTCAATAACCTACTATGATCATTAGTTTTTGTCGTTTTGCCAAATTAGGGAGGACTTATTGTAGCCCTGTAGGGACAGTGACCTCTCTTCTCTAAAACAAGTTTTAATTGTTGAATAAGATGCTAAAGTTATTTTTGGAATTTTGTTTCCAATTTTTTTAATAAAAATAAAAGTGAACTTTTAAAATGAGATAAAAATTTTGCATTTAAAAAAAACTTGAAGTAAAATACATTTATAATGTAAACTTGAAGTAATATATATTTATAATGTAAACATGAACTAATATATATCTATAATGTAAATTTGAAGTAATATATATTCAAAATAAACTTGAAGTAATATATATTTAAAATATGAGGAGAGTTCAAATGCCTCTATTTTTTGTGCCTCCATCATACTTTCATTTTTAAAAACTTTAATAACTTAAAATTTAAAAGACAAAATAAAACTATTGAATATAATTTACATCATTTTAAAAATCAACGTTTAAAATATTCTTGTATTTAAAAAAAAACTTGAAGTATTGTACTAGACTACACTGCTGGTACGTACACAAAAAAAAAGTGGCCTTCATAACTAACCCCCAATCAAGAAGGTCGAGCCAGTATTGTACGATAAGAATGTTGGTAATGTGACATGAATCAGTAAACTTAAAGCTTGATTTTTTTTTTTTAATGAAATATAGATTACAAAAACCAACATAAAAATTAAAAAATATATATAAATGTACTATTTTTCAGTTAGGTAACAATGTATCAAATATGGTGTAATTTGATAATCGTTTGATCACCGTCAAACACTTATAACTATGTCGTCAAATTGAAAATATTGGATTTTAAATTACTTGAAATTCACATGCCAGCAAAACACCACAAGAAACTTTCTAAGATGATTGCCGCGTAAAATCTGTAATCATCGAAGTCCACTTGTAATCATTGGATTCTGTTTAAAAAAACGGTCGATAAAATTTGTAACTACGCAGTCTCCTAAGAATAATATTAGTCAAATAAATTTTTAAATCACCGCTGCAGCCTGCAGGAGCATTATGCTCAATCAAAAACAGGAAATATATAATCAGGGAATATTAACAGAAAAACAAAAATAAATTAACACAACCAACATCCTCCCTGCCAATGCCAGCAACTAATTAATTTACCTTAAAATGAACTCATAAGATATGGTCCTAGGCAATTGATTTTCTGTGCCACTAATGCTTGCTACAAGCCTACAACGAGCGAGGTGTGTCTCTCAACATGCACTGTTTATTACTCCTAAAATTATCGAATTATTCCTTTTTCGTCCCCTCTTTAAATTATACTGACAACACAATACTTAATCTGTCTTATTTATAATTTTATATGAATATACATATTTTTTTATATATTATTTCAATTGTAAAATAACCAATTATATTGAATTATAACAACTTTATACCTGAATCATGAATCTTAATTATATATTTCTGAATTATTTTTGTATTCCAAATTTCTCATTATGACCGTATTGGTTATTATTATATTGATCAAAACATTAGTTCATCACAGTAGAAGTTTCTCAATCACTAAATTTTGTAAAATTTGTGTTACAATGAGTTGTTAATGGAATGCCGACAAAAAACGTGAGAGAAACATCATATTACATTGATATAAAATTTATTATTATTGCCGAAAAGAAATAGAAATAGGTGGTGTAAAGTAATTTTTTTAAATAGAATTAAATTTAAATATTTCAACGAAACAAGCACACTGAATTGTGTTTTTATAAAAAACATCTCCAGTGATCCGGTAGATCGGTGGAGACAAAAAAGTAAGCATAGCAAGCATGCACAGTACACCATAGCAGTTGCTTCCACCGATCCACATGATCGGTGGAGCTATTTTTCATAAAAACCAAATCCAACTTACTTGTTTATTTAAATTTAATTTTATTTTAAAAAAATATAAAGTATCACCTATTTACAAAGAAACTCTGACACAAGCTATAATTATGTTTTTGAAAAAAAAATATTTAAAATATTTGCCTTATACACTTTCATTAATCTTGCAATTTAATATAGACTTAAAATAATTTTATTATTATTATTTTCAAACAATTTCTAAAGAATTGTTTTTTTAATAAAAATTGTTAATCAAGTTATTAACCATTTAATAATTCTTAAATAATTACTTCTTTTGAATTTAGAGTATGTGATCTTTATGAAGTATTGTATTTGTCACTAAATCAAAGATTGATTTTTAATTTTAGTAAAATTGTTATTTTTATTATTGCAATTTAGTAATTTCAATACATCATTGGAGTTTTCAACTTTGAAATATCAGTGTCGAAGAAAGGTCAGCCATTTTTATTAATATCTCTAAAAAAATAAAAATTTTAAAAATAACTCTGTGTACCATTTTTTTTATTTATGCCCTGACCGCCAGACCCTGGGACGCCCCATAAGGCTAGTGAGGCGCCAGACTTTGGGGCGCCCCATAAAACTAGTGAGACGCCAGACCAAGCATCGTCGTATCGGAAGCATCAGAATTTCAAAAAAATATCGTTTAGTACCTCAAAAATCCAGTTTAAGTTTTCGTTCGACGGTAGGTATTAAAAAACAGCGATTTTCAAACCATCTTAATAATATAGTAAAAAAATTCAAAAAAAATGTAAAATTTGGTCTCCAAGCATATTTTAATATAGATTAAATACCTAACAGTTTAGATCGGATATTTGGACTTCGAAACTAGAGATATAAGCACGAATTAAAATGCCCCGTTTAATTCATGAAGTAGCATAGCCTTACTCTGCATGTATGTATATGTATACATACATGTACATATTTATACATATATACATATATTATAAAAAAAATTGTATATATGTATATATGTATATGTGTATATGTGTATATGTATATGTGTATGTGTGTATGTGTATATGTGTATGTGTGTGTATGTGTATGTGTATGTATGTGTATGTGTGTGTGTATATATTATTTTAAAAGCGAAGTCCTTAATTAGTATTATATTTAGACTTGTGATATCCAATTGACAAATAAAATCAAAATTCACAAAAAAAAATAAAAATCATAGTTATAAAGAGTTATGACATTATTTCATAAAAATACAACTATTGTCTTATTTTTTGGCATACACTATAAACAACAAAATTATTTAAATCAGAATACTAAGATCTCTAAAAATTAAAAAAAAAATTAAAAAGATAGAAGAACCGTGGGGCGTCTGGGGGTCTGGCGCCCCAGGGTCTGGCGCCTCATTAGTGTTGTGGGGCGCCCCAGGATCTGGCGGTCAAGGTAGAAATAAAAAAAAATAGTACATAGGGCTATTTTTAAAATTTTCATTTTTGTTAGGAATATTAATGAAAATGGCCGAAGAAAGGTCTTATAATAATATAAGTTTTGGCAATGTAACTATTTAAGTCATTATCTCGACCGAAAAGAAAATTCCAGAAAAAAAGAAAAAAAACACGAGACGAAATAACTTTACGAACTTCAATCCAATCCGAAGTGTGAACTTTGAAGAATACACTCAATACAGCTAGCTCAAGACCACACCGAAGTTCACAAACAAGAATGCCACAAAAGTTATGACTCTCTGTTTACACATTTCCCAATCCGACGAAAGCGACATGCTCGCAAGTTCTTAGTCGTGGCCGACTTGTCTTTCATTAATTTCCATTCCCCCGTAATCCAATCATTTAATCCCGTAACAGTACCTCTATAACTTCCCGTATAGCAAGCGTGTTCTTCATAAAATACACCACATCCCATTCTCTACAGAGAACTCGTCGCTACATCATGTAATACACCAACTATGGTTAGAGAAAACTATATACTCATCTCGTCTCTCTCAAAATTCGCATGGTAGGAAGCTTCGACGAAGCTCACTCCCATCCCACTCTCTCCTCCTCTTTATCACCCCCTCCTTCCCCCCTCCTTCCTTCCAACCGCTCCCATTTTACATTTTCTCACCTCCTCCTATCCACCTTCCTCCTTTGTGCAATGAAGCTCTCCGTTGCATCATTCCTCTCTAACCTCACCTCTAAAAAGCACAAGTCCAAGAAGAGTCGGTCCATTTCCCGCCAAGATGGTCGCTCCTTTGATTCAACCACATCCTCTTCAGACGAGTCCATCTGTTATCATCTCCAGTCCACGCCGAAATCCGTTCTCCATTCCGCTCTCAACGACCTCAAGATCTCTCGCCAGGAGCTCGAGACCGTGCTTCGTCGCCTCTGTACGGATCCCCCAACCGACGAGGAGGTCTCCGCAATCGTTGCGGCCGGAGATGGAGAGGGGTGCATATCCATAGCGGATCTCAGCAAGATCTGCGAGGCTGATGGTGAAGAAGAGCTCAAAGAGGCGTTTAAGGTATTCGACGCGAATGGAGACGGTAAGATCTCAGCTGAGGAGCTTCTAGAGGTTTTTGCCGCCATGGGAGATGCTTGTTCGATAGACGATTGTAAAAAGATGATAGGAGGTGTTGATTCAGACGGAGATGGTTTGGTTTCTTTTCATGATTTTGCAAGGATGATGGAAGCAAGAGGGTGAAAGAAAGGGTGGTTAACAGATTTTGTAAAATTATATGGCTTTTAGTGAAAAAATTACGCAAGTAATTACCAAGTATCAATCCCATCCTATATTGTTTTTGGCACCATCTGTCAAATATCTTTGCAGAAGAGGCGAAGAGGCAACGAAATTAGTTTGTTCTTTTTTTTCTTTCTTCCTTTTGTACGAGGAATTTAACAATTACGTTGTGACTGTATCGAGTTTAATTTGTATTACATTACATGTGATTGCTCAAGAGAACTTTTTAGAATTATTATAATCGACTTATACGTATAACACGTACGTGTTAGTTCTAGTTATGTTTTAATATATATGATTCCAAACTTGAAGAAATTCATGTTAATATAAGATGGAGATTGCTTGGACGGTTAAAAGACCCCACTAAATTATAAGGGTAATAGGTTCACGAGTGAGTCTATAGTACTATGCATATTATAATTTGGCATCGTATTACGATTCTATATTTGAGTTTTTAAATTCTAACAGTTAATTCAAATCGTTCATCTTGTTCTTCATATTATAATCGACTTATACGTATAACACGTACGTGTCAGTTCTAGTTATGTTTTAATATATATGATTCCAAACTTGAAGAAATTCATGTTAATATAAGATTCCAAAAAAATTCTAAGGAGATTGCTTGGACGGTTAAAAGGCCCCACTAAATTATAAGGGTAATATTACATCAGGGTCATTTCAGTTTATATAACACTAATTCTAAAATTTATCAAATTGAGTTCAAATAATAAATTCAAACTATTCAAACTAATTTATTTTATGAATAATGCATTTACATGCAAACTTTTTATGTTTTTGAGTTATTTTAGTATTAAATTAAGTGGCAAAAAATTGAAAAATGAATGTATTAAAATTAACTTAAAAACTCACACATTTGATCGCTTGACTTGATATCAAATAAATTCAAAAATGTATAAATTTTACATATAAACACACAACTAATAAAGTAAATCCGTTCGAACGGTTTGATATTACCATTTAAACTCGATTTGATAGATTTTGAAATCTGTATTATATAAACTGAAATAATACTGATATTATATTATCAATATTTGGTTCACATCTTTTTTTCATTTTAAGAAAGATAAATTACTTTTTAGAGAGTAAAAATTGAACTTTATTCTATTGGTACTTTGCCTAACAAAATAATTAGATATTGCTGGCATTGACAACGATTATTTGTTTTTGAGGAAATGTTTGAAAATAGAATAAAGTTAATGGATAGCAAAATAATTATTAATTTATGTGAGTGGAAACAAGACCTAATTTGTTCTAATTTTATTTCAAATGAGAGTAAAGTTAGAGTGTGTCGTTCTCACTGAGAGAATTTGGTGAACACAATTTTAAAAATCTATTGTAATTGTTTGGGTGAGAAATTCAAATTGTTGGAAATGATCTATTTAACAAGTAAAAATCTATACATAATTTTAAATTTTTTGAATTAATTTAGTACAAAATGAAGCGGGAAAAGAAAAATTTTAAGTTATTTTAATATATTCATTTTTCATTATTTTTTTTTAATCTCTTGACTTTGTACCGAATGAATTCTAAAATTTCATAAATTTACATTTACACTTTGATACGAGCTATGTGAGGTAATGTGTCGTATGCTATTATTGGGCTGGACTGGGTTCATCCTGCTAGAAGTCGCAGGCCGAGAGATGATCAGCTAGGGGAGATCAAGGGATGATCTCGAGTCCCAAATCTCGGAAGTTAGTAGATTATCTTGGAGATATCATACTCTTTCCTGTCTAATATCCCGAAGTGTGTGTGTGAGAGAGAGATTAAGCGTGTAATGCCTAGTTTGCCCTTCCTATGAAAAGAAGAGCCTTATATAGTATGACCTATGTACCGCCTCCCTCCTACCAGGATAAGGCGGAACGTGGGTTAGTTATGAAGTCATGCGATTATGGCCACGTACAATCGTATGATCGTGGCTTATATGGGCAGCGGCGAGGTCGGTAGTCGACGTGGTTGCCAGTTATGAGCGGTTATCGACTCAGGGGCAACTTTGGGCTTTATATCCCGAGATGTAGGCTGTCTTGGCTGTAGCTGGGCCGGCTTATTGTGGGCCTCAATCATGAATCCTGCATTGTATCCTGGTTTGGCCTCACAAAATGAGATCCTAATTCCGACCTTGTTCATGATCCAGATTGATGCTATATGAGTCTCGGAACATGGCCCTATCACACTCACTCGTGAAATGTGTCATGTGTCGGTTTTAACAATTTCAATTCATCATTTAAAAAAAAAAAAGCTCATCATTTTAAACAATTCAATAGATTTTTAGAGTTGTGGTCATCAAATTTTTTTGATGAGAACACCATGCGCTAACTTTGCTCTCAAACAATAACGGAATTAATAATTACTTTACCATATTAATTTATGTATTATGTAAAGGTGAAAATAAAAGTAATATCCGTATTTATTATTTTCTTACTCTAAAAAGTCCAAGTGAATAAAGGGATCTCCTTATTAATTTATTTACCTCTCCTAAAATAGACTAATGATGTCGATAATGATATTATTGGCTTTTATCCAAAAACATGTTATTGTTATTACTTTAGCATTTTGTGCAAGGACCGTTTCTATTTGAATAACGATACTATAATAGATATAGTGCGTTGCACTACAAGAGACTTGATGATTGATAAAAATATTAGTTAGAATAGTTAAATCATAAATAGTATAAAAGTAAAAGGAGGTTATAAAAAAAGTATATATTTTATAGTTGACTCCGTATTTTTTTAAAGAAAAAAAATTAAAGTAAGAGTATTGCGTACATATTGACTCCTATATATTATTAATCCTACCTACACCGCTGATTAAGCCTCAATCAAGCAATATTTATATAGCAAAAAAAAGGGATTGAATTTTAATCTTCAATGCTTCTATTTAGGGGTGGCAACGAATCAAACTGAATCGAACTTACTCTAGGTTTGAGTTTGGTTTGAATAAGATTCAAACCAAACTTGATTTGAATAAGATTCAAACCAAACTTGATTTGATTCGTTTCGAATCGAATTCATTTCAAATTGAACTAACTGCGAACTACACATTTTTCGAATCGAATCACGAACTAAATTATTTTTTAGCAGCCCTAGTTATATTGGTAGTTTATACATTAATTTTTTTTTTGCGAGACAAAATTCACATGACTTCTTTTTACTGGTATGAAATGAGTGTTTTTAAGTTAAAAAATTATTCATGAAAAAATATATCACAACAAATAATCGTAAAAAGGGAATTAAGTACAAGAACTAAAATATGCAATAAAACAAGTAATCATACATCAAGTGCTCACTCGATCAAACCCTCGATTGGACCATCTAATGAAGTGAAATTCTGAAAGGTAGAGAAGGCAAATGAGAGACAGCCGTCTAGGCCGGAGAGAGGAGTGACAGCGGGAGAGACAACTAGTCGCCAAAAGTGTCGAATAGGATTTTGAGAATTGAGAGAGATAGAGTATCGGCTATGTTAAATTATGATTATATATCATGAGTTTTAATTTTACCATGTAAATGAATGACTAATGTTATTATGAAATTCAAACCATAAAAGTTCGTGAACTCATTTTGATCGAACCAGGTTAGGTTTGAGTTTGATTTGAATTATTTCGAGCCAAACCTAATTTAATTTGTTTCAATTCGAACCCATTTTAAATCGAATTAAACTGAAATCAAATCCGAATCAAATCCAAATTAAATCACGAACTACGAAATTTTTTGCCAGACCTACTTCTATTTAACTAGAGAGACTAGTCCAGTTATTCCAGATGAAATTGAAGTTGCCAAAGGGACCCTTACATTTACATAATTTAAAAAAAAAAAGCCAGAATTTGAACTGGTGGTTTATAATTAAAATGTTCTGATCTTGATCTAAATTTCCATTTATTTTTTTGTGAGTTTTTAAATTTTCAATATATTATATTTAATATTTAAATCAACTGGTTTTCTAGATTGAATTTCTTTAGCGAATTTAGTTTGATTTGTTCCTCCATTGCTGCTCCCTGGAGGTGATGATGTGATAAAAATCATCCTCTGGCGTGTTTGACATATAATTTGCATGGTTTATTTTCATGATATATATCATGAGGGAGTGCTGATGAAATAAATTTTATTCTAGGCATAATTTTTTGTTGTTTGATTGGAGTGTGTTGAACAAATGTCCTGCTTGAGCAGTTGAACTTTTACGTATCTTATCTGCTCTATCTATAAGCTGCTGGTTTTGGTCCGGTTAATGGTTTTTTTTTACTAAAACGGTGTTCTGTTCGCTTTTTTCTATTTTCATAATTCCAAACCAAAATGAAATAGCATCTTGCCTTCACGTGGTATCGTGCACATTATTTTTAAGTTGAACGAAGTTACGGAGCAAGCTGGTGATTGAGATCCAGTAAGAATAAAGCATTTGATAATTTTGATAAATAGTCAAATGTAAATTTTTATTTTAAAATTTTAATATATGTGAATTATGATCTATACAGTATTTATGTGGTTGACATAAAAAATAATATAATTTTTATCGTTCGTCAAATTATTTGAAATTCGCGATGATGATCTTCTTGAAATATCAAATGGCGGGTAAAATTATATTTTGATAAATAATCAATTTATAAGGTGACAACTTGCTCTGTTATTTTTTTTTCTATATTTTTTTGCTTGATTTAAAAATAGTGTCATAATATGAAGTTAATTACTTATTGCCAACAAGTCCCGTTCCTTTATAATCAACAGTTGGAAAGGAAAAAATATATATAAATTCAGTTATAAGGTTTGATTAAGGAACATGAAATTTGGGTTTATGCAGAGATGATTTTACTTAAAATTGCAAAAGAATAGAAATTTTGGTTGCAATAAGATAAATAAAATTTTAACAATGAACTGCAATTGCAATTTCTTTGAAATTTCATCTATATTATCTTGCGTTTGGTGCAAGAAAAAAAAATTGAAGTCAATGAAAACCTAATCATCCATTTAAGTCAAAATTTTATAACCATCAGTAACATTCAACTTTTTTTTCTCTTTCTCTTATGCATGATATATCGGTTGCAACGTGTTGAATTGAGTTATATAAATTTTTAATAAATAGTTTGAATCGAGTTTCAGTTAGAAATTATCTCTCTAATTCTATTAATTTACAGTTCTAAAATCTTTGTACATACTCTACAATTTAAATCTTGAAATGGACACAGAGTTTTAGCATCTAAAATTTTCAATTTTAAGCACAAATAGTTTTTTCTGTGGGCAGACAACTCAATTATTATTCATTCTATTGGAATATTATATTATGTAATACGAAATTCGAGAAAAATTCTTACGAAATGAACAGTCAACAAATAAAGTTAAGATTTTAGTTGATTGTTAAGAGCATCTACATCAGTGCAATAAAAAAGAAATTAACAAAGAACTGTCAAATACTAAATACAATTAAAATTAATATTAATTTCTAAATCTCTATACTCGTGCAATGGCTACTTCAACCATTATTACTACACAAGATAAAACAAAAACTAATAGAAATAGTTAGAAATTGATTTCCCTAAAAATAATTTTAAATTAACAATTACGTTACATTAAAATAGAAAGTGCCATAATGTTTCTAGGGTGAGTCTATGGTACTATGCATATCACGGGTTGGTCCGTGTTACAGCTCAATATTTCGACTTTTTAAAATTTTAACGGTTAATCCGAACCGTTTATCTTGTTCTCCATATTAATATGTGTTTGAAGACAAAATTTTACATTTAAAAAAAAAAAAATTACTATTTTTTTAGATATTTAGAAAATCACTTAATCTGAAAATTCTGGACCATCCAAAAACAGTGATTTTCAATAAATCTAAAAAAATAGTAAAAAATTTTTAAAAAAATGTAAAATTTGATCTCCAAATACATATTAATATGGAGAACAAGATGAACGGTTCGGATCGACCGTTAAGATTTTAAAAAATAGAATATTAAACCGTATTACGGACCAAATCGTAATATGCATAGTACCATAGACTCACTCATGTTGCTCTTAGAAATAAAAAGAAAAATATCACTGGTTTTATAAGGAGAATGTGGAGATTTTATTCGATGAAAATAATTGGAGAAAGATACAAAGCCACATGACATGATTGATCGGCATGATCCAGGTTTCCTGGACAGTTCAATAATTAATTTCTCAGGACAGCACTGTTTTTTTTTTTTTTTTTTTTGGATTGAAACCCCGTAGGTGCAGGACAGCACTGTAGCCATCAATTTTGGCTTGACCACACAAAGCGACACAACATGGGTCCCAATCAATAGACGGGACCACAAAAAGCTGCTTTAAAAGGTACCCACCTGGCAGTGACTCGTGAGCTGAGACGGACCGGACCACTTCCTGTCGATCTTGGTTCCTCTCTATTGGATAAATAACTGGAGGGGGTTGTTATTAATTGAAATACGGCAACTCTGGAAACCAAAAATTAAAAATTGGGTCTAGTGATCTAAGTCTCTTTCAGCCGAAATGGTAGCGGAGATTAATTTTTATGGTTGTTGAAAATCAATAAAAACTCCAACTGACAGTGACGGATGGTTGTGTGAGAAAAAAAAGACTAAATCATTTATAAATTTTGTTATTTTTTATGTATTAACATTTTTATTTTTCTCTTTAGTAATGAAAGAGTGAGCGGACTGAGTTGTGCATATAGATACTTTTTTTATATATTATTGTCTGTATTAGCTATTTGTCGATGTTTGCTATGTGCTATCTTTTTTCTTTCCTTTCTGGCTTCACATCGATGATTTTTTAGGACCTCTAAGTGGTGACTATCTCAGTCCGATTGATTCAGTTTTCAGTCTGATTTAATTCAATGCCCCTCTTGAAAGTTTGGAGTGGTGACTGTTCTGGTCTAATTGATTCAGTTTCTGGTCCGATTTGATTCAATGCTTTCTCTAATGTAATCTGCCAGAAAGAATATGGTAACTATGCGGACCAGGGAAACAACCACTAGGCTCTTATCATTTTTATCAAATAAGAATGACCAACTTAGTCTCAACAGGATGCACATACTCTTATGTGTTTTTAGTTCGTTTATCGCTTTATATTTTTTTAGACACTCATGATCTAATCTTATATAACAACTAGTTTATAACTTTTTATTGTCTACAGACTTTTAACAAAAAGAAAAAAATTGAGCTTCTTTTGTAAAATAAAAGTACCCTGTAATATTATTATGGGTGGAGAGATTTTTCAACTAGCAATAAGACTGAAATTTATCTTGTTTTCTTCGATTTAAGCTGTCTGATCAAACGTCAATTTGTACAAGTAAATTTGAATATGCACTAATCTCAACTGCCCTACGGATTTAACCCATTTGCACACATCTCAACATAAATCGAACGTTTAGACTGAACATTAGACATATTTTGTTCAGATGCTCGTTGAAACCCGAATTCATATCACCTAAGTTACAAAAAAATTGTTTTGATCCATATGCAGTCCGATCCAAATCGTCACAAATATTCAAAGACTTTGTACATTTCATCTCAGACTATATTTTTTCAGATTTTAATCAGATGGTGTGGATCTAAGAGCATCTACATCTTAGTAACTCAAATGTGTTTCTAAATAAATTATAGTCTCTAAAGTTTTTAACTCTCACATCTCTGAAATTAATTTTAGAATTTTTATTAAGTCACGTCAGCAATAAAATTAAAAAGAGAAATAATTTCAGCTAATTATTTGGCCACCATAGAATTTATAAACAGTTTCTTAATAAGAAACTCTCCTGCATAGTTTTTAAATAAAAAACTTTTCCACATATCTGAAATCAAATTAAAAACTGTCACATAAAATTAGAAACTCCCATAGTACCAGAGATGTAGATGCTCTAAACATAATTGGTTTTTTTGAAGCTGCTGAGAAACAGAAATATTTCATAGGACATGTTTTCTTTGAAACCCCTTTTTCCATTATACACACGTTACACACATAACTAAAGTGCGTGTTCATAAAGTATATGTCTAAGATTAAGATAAAGCGAATATGAAATGGAGATATCATGTCGCTGCTAATCATGGAAATGCTTAGTTCATTCCTACCTGTCGTTGTGCTGCAGTCAATACTGTGCTCCACACAAAAGAAACAAAATCCTCTGCCCCCCGGGGGGCAGGAAATTCCTGCCCCCAGAGTCTCTGTCGGGTGGGACCGGAGTGGAACCGATTACTGTTTAGGGTTTAACTTTTTATTACTGTTTTTAAATGGGCCCCACCTGCAGAGACTCTGGGGACAGGAATTTCCTGCCCCCCGGGGGGCAGAGGATTCGATCTCCACACAAAATGCCAACTGAAACGCGTTTTTAGTACCATACTCTGAAGTCTGAACAAACGACAGGGACTTTATTTGCATGCCACTGCAGAGGAAATGCCGACGAAGCTTCCTATTTTCTTTTCGGCCAACACTTGCATAGTACTTTTGTTCTTTCACGGAAAAAGGCGCAAAGTTTTATGAAATTTCAAGCGGAATCCTATCAACTATCAAGTGACACCCCAAATTTCCCATATTATGAACTGCACTCAACATTTTCTATTTTTTTTTTTTTTTGAGATATTTACGTGTAGCATTGATTAATACAGTGCAGATGACACATATATTATATGTCAGAGATTAAATTTGAAAATTATAAATTAAACGGTGTTTGAGTTATGCTTAGGAGCATATGTGTTCTTGTAGTTGTAATTGTAAAAATAATCTTTTCATATACATTAACGATTTTAGCAACTCTTTTTTTTAATAATATCAAACGATATTAACTATTGTTATTCAGCCCTAACTTAAATGATTGATTCTCTTTCAACATTCATGTAATAGTTCAAAATCAGACTTTTAATTACACATCTTGATAATATTCTCAGTTAAATTACTAAACATACAAATTTTGATATGACAATTTCAGTCAAATTACTAGAGAAGCAAATTTTGATATAACAATTTCAGTCAAATTACTAAAAAAGAATCCTTGTGAACAGTTGTATATCAAACACATGTAATTGAGATGTATATGCTCTTACCGGTAGACGCTATATTTAATTGTGGCCTCATAATTAAATGTTTGGATGTGTAAGAAATTTAGATTTTGTTCAAAACTAGATTAAATGATCACTTGTAAGTTGTAAATATCTAAAAAAATAAAAACTATAATTTATTGAAATATCCAAAAGCCGCGAGGGTGTTTTTGCAAAGAATCTATTTTGGCTTTCAATATGAGAGCATCTTGAACAGATAAATTAGCGGCATCAGAATCGAAACCTTTTGTTGTGAATTGGAATCGTCTCTTCCTTTGTCTTGATTTCGTTTGAACTTTTTGGTGGTTGCAATTTGTTATTAGCCAGGTTATTCCACTGGTTGGTTAGCTAATAAAACTTTGGAAGCACATAGCACCAGCACTAATTCAAATTAATTGCCTGTTCAAATTCGATTTTATGTAACAAGTTACTGACCTGCGAATTACAAACATATCCTTAAGTAGGAATATGCTAGCATGCTATGCGTATCATAGAGAGCCTCTGTGCAACAGTTCAATATTTGACTTTTTAAAATTTTAACGGTCGATTCGAACTGTTTATCTTGTTCTCCATAATAATATGTGTTTGGAGACAAAATTTTACATTTTTTGAAATTTTTGTACTATTTTTTTAGATTTATTAAAAATCGTTGTTTTTTTTATGGTACAGATTTGTTGAAACCAGTGATTTTCAATAAATCTAAAAATATAGTAAAAAAATTCCAAAAAATGTAAAAATTTGGTCAACAAACACATATTAATATGGAGAACAAGATTAACGGTTCGGATCGACTGTTAGAATTTTAAAAAATCGAATATTGAGCCGTTGCACGGAGGCCCTCTATGCTACGTATAGCATACTAGAATATTCCTCCTTAAGTAACAATAATATTTTACAAAGTAATAGCATATGAGATTTAATACAAATTAATTTCGAGAATTAGAAAACACATTATTTACCATTCCTATTTTTTTAATAAACAAACAAAAAAATTTCTTTCCAAAAATATACTTTTATTTTTTATGTATATAAAAAATATATTAAAATATACTTAACCCTTAAAGAATTATAAAATTGTGCCTATTCCTGAATTTTTTTTCTCGAAATGTGCTTCTATTTCTAAATTTTCCTCAGAAAAAATAAAAATATACTTCATATTCAAAATAACTAAAAAATTATGCCTCACCGAAATTTTTGCTCCATCCTACAAATTATCCTGACTCAAGCCCTGTGCATGAATAACATTGAACGATAGTTTTTTTAAAACTGAAAACCATTATCTGTCTGCAATATTGAAATGCGATACCAACCTTGATATAAACATATATTTTGCTTCTTATGTCAAAAAGAAATAAAAAAATGCCCATGCCTTTTATTTTTCAAAATTCATTTATTTTTCTAGAGACCTATTTTGAATTTGACTACAATTAATGTAAAAACGGCCATCTCTTTGAAACTCTTTCTATAATATAAAAATCCTTTTTTACTTACGAGCAACAAGAATTTAATACGTCTAGTTTGCTCTCTCAACAATATATGGGCTTGGGCCGAGTAATGGCCCAATTTCAGTGTTTTCTACTTTTACATTTTAAAACTGAAGCTTATAACCCATCGGTTGGGCCTTATTTATTTTCAAGTTTAAGCCTGAACAAATAAAAACAAAACAAGGTCTAAAAATAAAGAGACATCCTTCGAACTTGTATTCTCTCGTGCTAAGCAAGAAAGGTACTATCTCATTTCTCTCGATCTCTCTCGATTTTTCTTTCTCAGAAGGTGCGAATTGATCTTAGTCGGTGTTGTGATCTCTAGTTTTGATCCGTTTTTACATCTGATTTGAACTTTAAATAAACCTTTTGGTTTTCACACAGGTCTATACAAGGAACCGAGTTTTCTTAACAAAAATGGCGACGGAAGCGAAACCTGCAGCGAAGGAGGATCCAAAGGTCGATCTGTTTGAGGATGATGATGAGTTCGAGGAGTTCGAGATCGATCAAGGTTGGATATTTATTGTTTTACGAATTTCTTAGGATTGTTGCGATCTGATTGGAATAGCTACTGATTAGGGTTTGTTGAAAGGATTTAGGGATGGCTTTGTAGATTGAGAAGTACATTTAGACTGAATTGCTAGGTGCATTTAGACATAGTTTGGATGATGCAACCGAGAAACCAATTGCATAATTACAATTGAGCTAGTTTAATTATTTCGTGCATCTTTCTTTATATAGTATAGATTCGTTCCACATTTTCATTATCCGGTGCTTGTATAGGTCTCTACCTGATTATGTCTGTTCTCTTGAATTATTACAAATTGTACTTGGTCACAAAAAATCAAAAAAATAAGGGAACATGAGTACGCATTAATTTTTCCGTACCACCATCTCAGTTCTGTAGTTGTAATCTGAATTGTTAACCACATACATGTATTTTGGTGTACATCAACCTTTGTCATGTAGAAAATGAACTTATTTTGGCTTTAAAGTTTTTTCATGTCTAATTAGATTTTGTGCCGTCATTTAAATTGTACATTATCTTTGTTTCTATTTTTAATTTGGACTAATTTAATCAAATTTGATTTAATTTTTGTTCAATCATTACAGAGTGGGATGACAAAGAGGGGAAAGAAGCACTTCAGCAGTGGGAGGATGACTGGGATGATGATGATGTCAATGACGATTTCTCTCTCCAGTTGAGGAAGGAACTGGAGAGCAAATCTGAGAAGAGTTCTTAGAGCTAGTGTGTGTTAGTCTTGTACTCTTACTTAATTCGCTCAGACAATTACTCCGTGGCTTGATTTTAAGATGTAGTATGGGGTTAAGGCGGTGGATCTTTCCTGCTTATTTGCAGTATCTTTCAAAAAGTTTAAACGGGATTGTGTTTTGAGTTGTTTTAGTGGCTACAGGCTATTGAATGTGTTTTTCATGGTGCAATCTTTTTTTTGCTTGTTAGATACTTTCCCAAGATATTTTTCTTTTAGGGGTGCTGAAAATCTATAGTTATTATAACACTGATTAATGAAAACAGCATTACATGCACAGTTCATCTGAAATATGGCAAGATTAGAGGGATAATTTTCAAACAACATCATTTGCACAGTGTAAGTTGATAAAATGCTACTTGGCCATTTGCATCTCTCAAATTTATCTACCTTTACAATTTGAAGATTGATGTCATCTCCCTCTAAATCTCCCATGAAACTATTGTCATTTGTGGTTTTCTCTTCTCAAGAGCTTCTATAGTCAAAATTTGAAGCATAGTTACGTTGAATCCATTGATTAGACTATATTATTAGGTCTAACTGAGGTATTGCTGATAAAAGTAACTAGAGCACATTGCCACTTTGGATGCTTTTACAAAGGAATGACTAGAAATAAGCACAACATGTGGTTAGCATTTCTTATCTAGTAAAATATGAAGATTGATAATTCACAACATGAAAATGGCTTGATAATCCTTTTGAATATCGAAGTACCATACTTTGAAGTTTCAGGATCTTTGGTTGGAAGTGTGTTTGAAGGCAAACCTAAACCCTGAACCCTCATAAACGTGAGCACGTGTCAAGTTATCAACAAGTAACTTTAATCTTTTTCGTTATATACTTGAACAAACTCAATTTAACAGATCAACTGTTTAGAAGAGTCGAGTGATGTCAAAATAAAACATGTCAAGTTCATCTTTTAAAGGAATTACTCAAAAGGTATTTTACTTGCATTTGAGGCACTTGTGCACAATATTTGTGAAGGCGTGGCATCATCCACTCACTCTTTCGTCAGTGGAATTGCATGCGAACACTGACAATACATGATACAATACAACACTGCAAGTCGTTTGATCGTTTGTACATCATCAGCTTTTATTTTATTAAAAATCATTTTTTTAATTTTCTTTAATGGTTCTTAAATAGTTTCAAGTAGACCTCAGCCACCAGGGTGAAGTAATGCTAAGATGTTGCTATGTTTGATTGGTTGTTATTCATGATAAATCAAACGGACCTTATTTTAGTTATTTTTCAAATAGTATTTCTTGAAAAAAATAATATTGATAAACCTCATCGTTTGCAATCTGACGTTACATACATTGCAGTTTGCACTGAGGCCTACAAAATAGGTCTTGTTGAGAAGTTGAGCAGCTCTTGATTATTGACTCCAGTTGCTGCTACAGCTAAAACCCTAAAACCAAAGAGCAACACAACTTATGTCCTAATTTAGCATCATTTTATTGACAATCTAGTAGATATATAAAGGCGAGTTGAAACTATACATGAAGGGGATCGTGAGTTTTATGATATATTTGTTGTATTATGAGTACGAATGATGTATAACTCTAGTGAGGTTTCTGTGTCTACTGTCTAGTATGGACTTCATTCCCTGACCCTTTTTGTCATCATTGGAAATTTTAATAGCTCACTATCTGCTGGAGGTACTGAGATAATATAAATGTCAGTTCTTGCCTGGAAAAGACGCTTTAATTACAAGGCAAAGCAAATTCTCTCCATTTAAAAATGTATCTTCGAAATCAACTACATAATTTCAGTCGAATATTATACTTAAGCCTTTTCGTACTCTTAGTTTCAGGCGAATGCACCCATTGCACTGGCATTTTGTAAAAATCCGAGTGTTACTGGCTAAATAAAAGGATTTCTCTGTACTACTACTTTATTTTGTATGACAATGGACCGCACAATTACATCTCTTTTCTTTTTCAAAACTTGACAGCTGCAGCGAGGGGTAATGACATCTCTCTCTCTAAAATTACACAACCACGAGGAAAAAAGAAAAGAAAAAAGAAACTGTACTGACTTATCTGAAAGCACTAAAAACACAGGTGTAATACTCAAACGACCTATAAAATCGACACAACCCAAAAAAAAAATCAAGACGAAGAAGCACTCTGAGCCACAGCCGCTCCAATTTGAAGCATGATTGGATAAACTGGGCTGAATTCCTTGTCCCCTCTGGCCCGCACCTTCATTTCATAATCATCAAGAGTTGCCTTAATTCCTTTCCAAATCTGATCCTCTCCTTGCGAATCCAACCAAAGCAAATACTGTGCCAATGTTAATTTATTCTTCTGCATCGGTGATTCCAACTCGTCGGGCCCACGCGAGTACAAGTGGTGAAGTATCACGCTTGGTGGAAGGTCTTGAAGGAGGGGGGATTTTAAGAGCTGGGATGTTTCTAGAAAGATAATGGGCCGGAAAGCCCGCAAGGCCCGGTAAGGCGGGCCGAGCTGCTCTACTGGGAAGAGGTTCTGAACTGCTAGCTCGAGCTCAGCCATGTCACGGGCCATTCTTAGCTTTCCGGCTTCTGACAGGGGTCTCACTAGGGAAGCGTGTCTGATGAAATAGACAAGGATCTCTGATGCCATTTCTCTAACAAGCCTGGAATCAGAACACAAACATAAAATGAAGTAGGAACAAGAAAAGAATGAAGCTATGGAACTATGCATAGCACTGATTGATCCGTCCTATGGATCAATATCATTGTTTTTAAAGTTCAAACAATCAATCAATCTGAACCGTTCAATATGATCACCATGTGAAAATGTACTTGTAGATCAAATTTTATATTTTTTTACAATTTTTTTACTATTATTTTAGATAGGTAGAAAATCATTTGATCTAAAAATTCTACACCATACAAAAGTAGTGATTTTCTGCCTATAAAAATTACAAACTTGGAGCATTAAATTTTCTAGTCGATTGATTTTACACCATGATTTAAACATAGATGTCAAAAAATTTCTGAAGGAATAATGTATTCAAATATGATGACCAGATGATGCACACTCCCTCATTAGACTGCAAAGGATGTTTCCCTTTTAAGGCAGTGCCATATCTGATTTTAAGACATTCTCAAAAGTTCTGAGAATAAAGAATTGCATAGACTACTAGTCATAAACAACTTTCCTATAAAGAATTGTCATTATCATACCTGGTGCATATGGTCTCAGAACGGGAGGCCGAAGAAGCTTGAAGTAGCTTTGACAAAAACTCCCTCCTGAAGTGAAGCGTGCATTTCTGGAGGTCCTCCATGTAAGGTGAGGCACTATTACCAAAGAGTAATCCATCATCAGTTGCATCGCCCCCGAAATTCTGTTCATGCATTTTATTTATGCATGATTTGAGTTGCTTCAGCATGGATTCAAACATACTCCTCACTGAGTTGCATTCCACTTCGTAAACCGCCTTAAGGGAACGAGATAAGATTTTGGATGCTGAGTCGGGGAGGGTAGACATGGTGGTGGAGATGCGCGAGTGAATCTCTTGTAGGTGTTGGCAGAGAGCAAAGTTCTTTAATTGGGCCGCAGTGGCAGGGCCCGAAAGTTGACATGCTTCAGGTCCGGTAGATATCTGCACATAAAAAAGAAAAAAACAAACCAGAAGCAATCAATCAATACAAGATGCCACATACATTTTGTTTGGGCTTAAATCTAAGTAGCAGATCTGACAAAACTCTTATTGCAAGTTTCCATGAATAATTTCAGAACAATGATTAATCTAAGAAATGAAGTACATCATATCACAAATGATTCAAAGTTTTACTGAACAAATAAATACTCAGAATAACCACTGCAGTCGTGCATAGCATGATCAACCAATAATAGATCAAATATGAGTATGACATTTTGTTGAACTTCCAAGCCAGGAGGGGTTCTTTAAATCAGATATCTCTGACCAAATCTTTATCATCACTAAGTTACATTCCCAAAAGCTTATGCCAGACGAAGGATGTTCAACAAGTGACAGGGAAGCCAAAATTAAAGGATAAGTAATACAGGGGTTAAAAAAAAAGGCAAATCACTTTAAAAAAAAATAAAGGCATATGAAAGTAAACTAAGTACCTGATATTCAGCTCTCTCAGCCATCAAATGCAACACCTTTGCAATCTCCCGTAAAACCAGATGTAGCAAAGGTCCATGCATCCTAACCAACTCAATCTCCTCCTGAATTCGGGAAATAAGCCTCGAGATCTGATCCTTTGATGGTATAATCCCTCGGCTGGAGAGAGGGAATATGGTATTCACATGATCTGAAAGCCGGCTAAGACAAAGCCC
This sequence comes from Carex pumila, assembly GCA_033356055.1. Classification (NCBI taxonomy): domain Eukaryota; kingdom Viridiplantae; phylum Streptophyta; class Magnoliopsida; order Poales; family Cyperaceae; genus Carex; species Carex pumila. The sequence goes on from JARJHM010000022.1 coordinate 189,690, forward strand.
CAGAAAAGAGATCTGAAATGTCTCTATCGCTCTCACCATCTGTGCCCTTCCTTCCAGACTAAGTGCCGGTATAACTCCTTTTACGTCGGTGTCACGAGAGATTCTTTCTAGCAGGTTTTCAACCATTAAGAATAGCCGAGGATAATCTATTGTAAAAATTTCCTTCACAAAGCTCGATGCAGTATATGCAGATTTCATTTGGCTTGCAAAAGCCTTTACCAGGGCTTCCCATACCCGCTCTGTTAAAAGGGGTTCTCCTTCCTGAAGAAGATAAATGTCTTAAAAGCAAACAAAAAAAAAAATAGATACAATACAAAAAAAAAAAATTTGAGGAAAGATTCCTTCTTCACCCATGCAAATACTCAAAATATGCCCTTGGCTGTTGAAACCAAATAACATTCCGCACATCACCACACGGACCCTCACCTAATTTTTTTCCTTCAAATAAAGATAAATTATTAACCAATGGTTGGTTAATCAAGGAAAGAGAGAGAGGCAGGAATGACGGGTAGATTTGGAAAATTATGGGAAAGGAATGACGTAGTGTAGTAAACTCCCTTGCGAGGGTTACATACTAACTCTATGCTTTGCTCTCTTTAACAAATGCTAAAAGTAACCTCCTCTCCACTTATTAAAGTAGATATTAAGAGTAACAAAGCATGCTAGAATAAATATTCTTTAATATTTTAAAGAATACAGAAAGATGAGTGTACATGAATATATCTCAGTTTCCTAAGGTTAAAAAGTTAAATATATTTCCAATGTCTTCTTCCCATTGTTAACAAAAAGCTCTTCATACCTGCCAAACTTCCTGAAGAAACAGCACTTGTGTGAATGGAAGCCGCTTCTTCGTTAGCACTGACTGGAGCTGCCACACGGCAGCCATTACATGGTACAGTTCATCCATGCAATGCCGCATACGATCCCAGAGAGCCTCACCAGCCTTTTTCCCACTTCCAATCTGAGGGGTCCCACTTCGTTGCACCCCTCCAGGCCCACCAAAACCACCTGATGATGTGGCGGATGAGATGGCTTTCATGTCCAGAGCAGTGTTTATGCTCTTGATGCCTGCAACTTTGTATTTGGAGACTAATGCATCGACAGCTGGCCTCAGCTCGCCTAGGTTGTAGTATACCTAATTGACCAATTTGCAATTCTTACCAATCAATGACTTATTCTCTGGATTTAGATTTAAACACAAACATTTAAGACAGATGTACACAAGAACATTCAGTTTAGATATTTGGCTGGGGTCTGATATCTGTATGGTTTGGTGCATACTGCAATAGTGACTGGTTCTGTGTTGTCCACTGGCCTGATATTGAGGCTTTTGTATCTTTTTTGTTTTACTTTAGCTTTTTATTTGGCAATCTTAAGTAGTTTATGCTTGACTGAGGCTTAAACATTAATATTTAGGCCAGAGAAACCACAGAGAAAACCTATTCAGGCATGGTAGTAGTTACTGTACCTACTAAGTCCCATCGAACCAAAGCAGTCTGATAATCCTTGGTTAAAAGAAAATCATATTATTGGATCCATCAAACTCTCACCGGATGTAGGTGCCTGCCATTTCTAACTTAACAGGAAGAAAAGAGTGAGAAAGGTTTAAATCACAATGACCACTAACCTGGAGACCAACCCAGATATCATTCTGATTCGACCCATCCATGCCTCTCTCGGCCACAGCTGCTGCCTCTGCTCTCAGCTTGCCAGAAGCTTCTCCCAAGGTTCTCATCTGTTCATCCACCGCCTCAATACCAGCCAACCCCTTCTCCTCATACAAAACTCTCACCTCCCTGTGCAGCTCAGCTGCTCTCGCCAGATCTAGTCTCTCATCCCTCAGCCTTGCAGCGAGCTTCAACAGCCTCTCAGAATGGTGTAACAGATCCGCTGTTGCAAGAAGGTTCTTAAGCTGGATTGTGCGGGTTTTGAGCACTGATCGGGGTGTAGCAAGGTCCTGGCGAGTTCTCTGGAGCGAGGAGGTGAGAGAGTCAACGGCGGGACGGAGGGAGGAGAGGGAGGTGGAGGCTTGACGAAGGGAGAGGAGAGAGGAAAGGAGGTGGGGATGGCGAGAGAGAACCTCAGACCGGAGATGGCGGTTCAAGAGGCGGATCGATTCTTGAAGGGACTCGGCACGAGCGGCGGCGGAGCCTGAGGAGAGGGCTTGGGAGGAGAAAGCGGCAGAGTCGAAGGAAGGGGACAGGAAGGCGGAGAAGACTGGGTCAGAGGCGAAGGTCTCTAATGGAGAGGGTTGAGGAGGTTCGGCATTGGCTGTACGATCGTTGAAAGTGGGAAGGCGGTGGATGGGGGAGGAGGAGGAGGAGGAAGAAGGCGGGATCTGAGGAGAAGCCATGGCTAGATCTCGCTCGGTCTCGCGCTTCGCTTAGATTGTTGCTGTTGCTGTTTATTAGTGAAGAGTGTCAATTGGGCTGAAATTGGATTGCACTGTAGAATACTTCAGGCCCAATCCATTGGTGTGTTCAGATCCAGTAATTTATCAGAATGAGAAATCTGCACCATCCGCGATCCGTGAAATTTTCGGTCAGCTCTACATTCCCTTGTATTTTTTTATTCAATATGTTTGCTTGCCTTCTTTTTTCCTTTTCATTTATTGTTATTTGCTTTCGTAATGGTAAGGTAGTGGTAGTCAACTGCTCTCAAAAAGGGTAATGCATTTACACTGGCTAAGATAAATCTGAGTCTGGATACTCCGAGGAAACTCAAATTTTGAGTTTGAACTCGCACTGTCCGATAAAATTCCAAACCAATCAAGTCCGAGGCAGAATGCACGGTGTTATGAATTCATGAAATCTTACGTACCTATGAATATGCATTTAAAATTTTATACCTATTCTTAAACTATAGCTTAAGAGACCTTATTTGCTGGTTCCTGATTTTTTTGCTCCAGAATCACTACTGTCAAAGTGTCAAGAATTTTTTTTCCAGCTCAACCTCATTAGGCATTTGCCAACATTAGAATTACCAACTGACATATTTCAGAATCATTATCCACATTGAGAATAAATCTTTAGGGGAAGGCAAAAATTAACAGAAAAATTGCGGTTGGATAACCAAAAATGCCCCCATCATAATGAACAAACTAGAAGTAATTCCTATTTCAGTAAAAGATTCCAATGCACAGTTAAATCCTACAAACAGAAACAAAACCGCCTAAATTTCTAACGGGCTAACTTTACATCACATCTGTAAACAGCCAGATAGAATATAAAAAAGAAGAAAAGAACGAAGCGAAGAGGTGATTGGATTTGTTACTTCTGGCGTGTGCATGGATGGAGCCGACTTGCAATAATTCAGGATAACAAGGTTGTTTTGAAAGATCTAGTCCGAAAATCTGAACCATCACTAAATGTGCCTGACTTTTTAGGGTTTGCATTTTCAGAAGGTAGATTCTCTAATACCCACCGAGGAGTGGTTTTATTGATCCACAAACCCTCCCCCGTGTCCTTGTGTTTGAAATCAGGATGGTTCGGTTTAACCTGTGCATTAAAATATGTTACTAGCTAATTGCACAAAAGTTTGAAGGCTTGAGTTTTTATTATTTATTTTTTATTTTTTGTAATGATGCGATATTTACCTTATTTGATCTGTTATCCCACCATTTTTGTGGGTTATCTACCAAATCCTTCCACAGAGCATCTGAATAAATAATAAGCAAAATTTAGTACGCATAGAAAATTAGTATGGATATGGAAAAGGGCGAGATCAATTGTAGGAGTGCCTCTATATTACCTAACAGGTCAAGCCTATTAACCTGACATGGACCCCAGCTGACTTGTCAGCATGTCAGGATTTCAAAGATAAAACCTCAAACCCTGTTTAAAAAGACGGGTTTGGCTTCCACTATTAAGCACATGCACTCCGGTAGTAATATAATTTTAAGGCATATTAAAAATCTTTATAATGTCCAAAACTATGTGAATGTGGGATTTACCTTTAGATACAGCACCAGTGGCAGTCTCTCCATTTTCTGCACAGAGACAAAAGATGAGCTGTAAACTTCTACAATACACGTATTACATCATGAATGCATATACTAAACTGAAAAGACTCTGTACATACTTTTTATATATGTTTGAGATCTATTTGCAGAAGGGCTGTTCGAAAATGTTTGAGCTCCATTTGAACTGAAAGGTTTCCCTTGCCTGGCAGAGTAACTGTCAATTTTTAACTGGTCCAGTTGCTTTAAAATCAATATCGGAGCAGTATTAATCCATAGTGCATCTTTAGTAACCTTGTGCTTGAAATCTGGATAATTGAATTTCACCTATAGCATGAAAATAAAAAAAAATAAAAAATGTTTAGAAGAAGCATTACCATAAAAAAACAAAAAAAAACAGTAGTCTCTCATTGAAAAAAAACAGCGAAGCATAGGAAACCCTTTAGGGAATATTACAAATAATAATTTCATAATAAATTGTAAAATGAAAGCTATTCAATTACCAATCCCTTCTGCTTATCCATTCGCTTATCAACCCAATTTTGTGGATTTGCAACAACATCATCCCATAATTCCACGTATGAACTGTTTGGTTTCTTAATTTCACCTGAAAAGAATTTAAGAAATATAAATTAATGATTGCATTAAGCATAGAAATGATAAAAGCATTGTTATTGACCAAAAAATTTAAATTGACATTATTGAACTACCAACCCTGTTTAGGTGAACCTATTGGATTCTTCAAGCTGAATGGTGGCTCTTCAAGCTTTAAAATAACCCAACTAGGAGTTGATTTATTGATCCAAAGCTGTTGTTTAGTTCTCTTATGACTGAAATCAGGTGTGTTGTTTCCTCTCTATAAGAATATTAAAAATGTAATGAAAAACAAAGAACAAACAATTCATTACAAATGGGAACTGAAAACATGAGTTATAAAACCAGGTTTGTCTAAACTGCCCCATAGTACCTTGTGCACCTGTATTAAAAACCCACAGCAAGACGCCACTTGCTGGTTTTAAACCCTTAACTTACTAGTTGATATTATGAGAGCTATAACGTACCAACTTGGCAAAAGTGATTACAAGTACAAAAGTGTTAAAAAGAAAAGGAAGAGCTGCTCTTATTGTATATATACTTTAAAAGGTCACGTCAAAATACAAGCTAACCTTATCAGCCCTGTTGTCGTACCAATCATTAGGGTTATTCAAAAGGTCACTCCACAACTGTAGGCTTGATAAGTCACCAGCAATATCAGCTATTCAAGGAAAATATAACAAATAAGCATTACCAACATGAAAGTTTCACCGTTGCATGGGCAAACTGAGGTAGTTGGAGGATAGTATTACTAGGGGCACATTCAAGTCAAAATTTGCATCAAATTGTCAGATATAAAAATACCTAACCCCCCCCCCCCCCCCCCCCCAACCCCAAAGTAGACCTGATAAAATCTGTCAGGCAAAGAACTTGAAAGAAATGGCATCATGCACAAAAGGCATGTACCATTCTTCATAATCCCAGCTTGTACCAATTCTGCTATAACAATCCTCACTTGAACTAAAATATCAAAATTGACTAAAGATAGTTAAGTTACCTTTGGTATAAGAGACTGAATCTTCTTTCTCTTTAACAGTAGGTACATCTAATTCTTTAATGGCATCTATTAAAGTTGTAGAACCTGGATCTACCACGTATTGTAAAGTTTGTGCCAAAACCTAAAAGAGTTAATAAAAAAATAATCGAATTAGGAAAAATGAGCTACTTTTTGTAGAACTGAAGTTAACATAAAGTAATTTGACAAGGACATAATGGTACAGTTCCGAAAGACATCATGCAAAAGTTGTATACATTTTCTTCTCACTATATAATGACATAATAAAATCGTAAGCTAAACGCACCTGAACGTTGGCTTGGTTTTCGTTGACTTTGACTGGTTCAGTATCTCCATTTAGTTGCCCCGTAATATACACTGTTTCGTTTTCCTTCAAATAAGCAGCAGCCACTTCTGCCAATTCCCCTTGAAAAATTATAGGAATCCTGAATAAAATTAAACCACATTAGTTCACAACAGAGGAAAAATATTTAATTTAAAAAATTAGGTAGAAACAGTGCCCTGATTGGAAACTAAAACCAATACCAATGTAATACAAGGTTGCAAAAAAAAAAAAAAAAAACAACTAACATAATATCAACTTGATGCTGGACTCATACCGATTAAAATTCCAGAAAAAATAAGTTTAAAACTCACCAAACTTTAGGCAAATCAGGATACTCTTGGATAAGCACAGAAACAGCTGTCACCCGACCATCAGAGAGAGTCTCTTTCTGAACTGGTACACCGACCGTACCTATGAGGTTCACCGTGTTGGCGACCCTGGTCTGGAACGGGATCTCGGTTGGGCGTTTGAGATTCATGATCGGATCAGCTTTGAGCTCATCCTGCTCAGGTGAAGGTTTCACCTTCTTCTGTACGGAGCGCTTGTTTTGAGAAGCTTTGGTTGAGAAGAGGTGGGAATGGACAGAGGCCACCGGAGCTCGGAGGAGACGTTGCTTGGATGAGGCGGAGCGAAGCAAGGTCAAAGCGCGAGAGAAATTCATGGCGGAGGTAAAACCCTAGAAGAAGGGAAAGGCGGGAGGGGAGAGGATCACTAGTCTAATAGCGACGATTTGACTGATAAACCCTGATGTGTCGGAATTCGTATCATCTGAGATATCTCAAACTTTGCGTGACTTTATGGAAAATCTCAGCCGTTTAAATATGTTCTACACGAATTTGAAAGCACACATAATACTGACCCCTGCATCACCCCCGAATAGGCACCGGACACGTCGGTCACGCAAAAGTTGAGATATCTCAGAGGATACGCACTCGATGTGTCGGAGTGGCCCCGGATGTGGGATTTGAGAGTTGTGATATCCTGTTGCGATTCCCATGTTGTTATCTATGAATTCAAATCACCTAAGGTAACAGAATATTTCTCTTTAGATCCAAATCGTTCAATTAAAATCCGCACGAATATTATGAATACTTTTTGCATTTTATCTCGGACCGGATTGGTCCGGATTCTGATTGGACGGTTCAAAAATCTATACTTAAAATTCTGTTACCTCAGAGGACATGGAATATGTCGGATTGGTCCGAATTCTGAGGGACTCGAGTCGACCTGGGCCGGGTTTATGTAATATGTCGGGTTCAGCACAATTAAAAGACCAATTATTAAAAAAAATTTTGGGGAAATGTTATGTGCTGATTTTTACCAACTTAACAATAGACCAGGTCTAATTTCCTTTTTTACTTTTTTATAAACCACAACTCATATGGCATGTTAATTGATTTAATCTGAATCGTTATCTTCTCCAATTTCTCTCTCATGTACTGGTTGATTATTGCCTAATAATTACAAGTCTTTTATGTCGTTGCTGAACATCAGTGTGTCTGTAACTTTGCTTCATTATCCATTTGTATTTTTAATATGTATTCATTAATATTTCATTGTCTTTGATTTTTTTTATTAAATAAAAATTTCTCAGTTAAATTCGCACTATTAATTAATTAAGTTAAATAATGAAAAATTTGTTCTTTTATCTTAAACTGTCTTAATTAAATGAACGCAGTTCCGTTTCTTTGTACTTTGAGACATGCTATCTTATAGTCGAAGTGCTCCGTCCTTGTACAGAAATCATGCGGTTTCGTTCCTTTGTACCTTGAGATATCCCATCTTTGTCTTTTATTCGGAGAGCTCCTCTCCTGACTCCTGAGATTTAAGGCCTCGAAACGAAGTGCGTATTATCCGTCCAAACTAATAAATTAATTTTATGATGTTCGTAGAGTATTCGCAACAAATATCCAGTTCTATCCGGAGCGATGGGTAATACTCGCCCAAATCCCTTTTTCTTTTTCTAGACTTTATTTTTCTAGACCGAAGTTGGTATATAAATTTTCCTAGTTTATTTATGTATTACTGGTGAACTAAAATGTTGAGCTCCGGATTAGAACGAGATTCTCTTTTCCATTCGCTACTGCCTCTTTTTTTTTATTATTATACTTTTTTTTTTCCTCCTCTTCGTTTCTTTGTTCATGGACATCTCTATTATACTCTTTTATTTTTTTTCTGATTTGTTTTTCTTAATTTTCTCAATTTTTATAATATTTGTATCTTAAAATTCATATGAATCAATTATTTATTTCATATATGTTTTCGTAAATTATTTGCTCTGTATCAATATCCGTTTAAAACAAAATTAGTTTCATATTTTAACACTCATTTACTATCGTATTTATATCTGAAAGACATAAAAAAAAATTAATATTAGTATTATCCGCTCATTAAAAAAACAAACTGTCTTTGTTTCAGGCTCTACAATTTTGCCTATGCACTTGGCGGAAAGCTCAAATCCTTGTGAATTTATTTTACTTTGGTGTATTTATTTGAACTCAATTTCTTATAGTAAAGTTTAATCAGTTCAAATAGATTAATATTCACAAAAGATTCTTCATTAGAGTTTATTTTCTATCTGAATTTTGAATATTGTTTTATCACTGAATCAAAACCAGCAATTGAACTCAATTTTTTTTTTTTAAAAGCTTCGTAGAGAGTGCGAAATTAATTAATTAAACTCAACTTTTATTTGCGTATGCTCCGATTGAATTCCCATCTTTTGAGTTCACTAACCTCTCTCTATCGGCTATTGGAGTGCAAAAGTTATTAAATGCACAATATGTCTTAACTAAACAACATATAATTTTGAACCAATTTTGTTTTGATGTCAGTTCCGTATTTTTGACCTTATTCACAAAAATAAAAAAACAAATACAGATATAATTTCGCCACTAACCATTCCATATCCGATCTGCTTTTACCCCTAATTTTTACCCGTTCCATATCTGATATGTTTTTACTCTTAATTTTTATCCGCTCCGTATTCGATCCATTTTCACCCCTAATTTTTATACATCGTGTGTCACTATACACCGTGCCTTAGTATTTTTTTAGATTTATTGAAAATCGCTGTTTTTTTATGGTTCAGATTTGTCTAAAAATAGTTATTTTCAATAAATCTAAAAAAACAGTAAAAAATTTCCAAAAAGATATAAAATTTGGTATCCAAAAAAAATATTAATATGGTGAACAAGATGAATGGTTTGAATCGGTGATTTAGATTTTGAATCCGGTGATTTATAGCCTAATATACAAAAGATGCTATACATTGCCATGCACCATAGCCCAACTCTATATATATAATTTTTGGCTGCTTGATTTGATACTAAATTAATTTAAAATTTTATAATTTTTGCATGTATCACCTGTAAAGTAGATCGATTTGAACAGTTTTAATTTGTCATTTTAAAATTAAAACATATTAATTTGATATATTTTTAAATGATAAAATATCCATTTTATTATTTTGTTAATAAAAAAATATGTTTAGTATTACTGAAAAATATTATTTTTCTGATTGGCTGGTTTTCAAGAGCAAATAGGTAATTTCTTTACTTTTGATGCATACACATGATATACCTAAATATCACTATATAAGCGTCGTAAGTAGAGGATTACGTATTTGTTCTTAGAAGCCGATCAATTAGAAGATTGATGTGTTTCCAAAATATGCTACATATTTTTTTTTTCCTTTTTTAATAAGAGTAAAATGAGTATTTTGAAATTTTGAAATGAGTTTTAATAGAAAAGACAATAAAATTGATAAATTTATTTGTTTTTAAAATTTGAAAGAGTAAGTATGATATTGTGAAATTTAGAGAAGGAAATACATAAATTCAATATTTTTTAGGGGTATACATGAAATTCTCTTTTTGAAACAAGAGAGCAAAGTATAAACATGAGCCATCCGATAAAAAGAAAAGAAAAAGGTGAATATATAAATAAAATTGACGAGGTCAAATGCCTTCATTTTTTGTGCCTCCACCGTACCTCTATTTTTAAAAACTTTAAACACTCAAAATTTAAGACTTAAAAGTCAAAATAAAACCGTTGGATATGATCTACATCATTTTATCTATTCACATGTAAAAAATTATGACATTTCAATTTTGTTTTGATTGTCATTAAGAGCTTGTAAAAACCGTACTAATGTGAATAATTTATAAACGTTGATTTTTCAACTTATTAATTCACATTAAAATAAAATTAAAATATGATAATATTTTACGAGCACATTGAGAAAATAATATAGATCACATCTAACGGTTTTATTTTGATTTTTAACTTTTAATTTTGAGTTATTAAAGTTTTTAAAAATAAAAACACGATGAAGACACAAAAAATAAAGCATTTCAACCCCTCAATAAAATTAGATATATATTATAAACTTCCAAGTTCTAACTCATTTCTAAACTTTTTTTGAGTCGTCTCAGACGAAGCATATTTAGGCGTGAGGCCATTCATGACCGAATAATTACAAAACCAATCAGATATGTGTATTAAATATTTACATACGGATTTGTAAGAGGTCCGGTGCTATTAAAGTTTATGACAGCCACCTGCTATTAATTTTGTGCGGTTTTTATTATTTTAAATAAATCAAATGGAGTTTATAGGAGGATATGTTTTTTATATTTTTATATTATATAGATCCCAGTCCCACCTGCCTTACTTTAAATGGCACCGGCTGCAATAGTTTATAATAACAGCACATGTGAATTCGACTCGTAAGCACAGAAATTCGCATCGAGTCCGCAATCTCTGAAATAACTCAAACTTTGAGTTTAGATCCAAACCGTACGATCAAATATATAATGGCCTTTGAAATACACGGGGACATTTAATATCGTGCCAAAACATATCTGACGGTCAGGAAATAAAAATAAAATGTGAGGTACTTTAGTGCTTGTATTCGTATTTTAATCCCCGTAAAAAAATATATAATGGCATCCCTCAGTGTAGTCTATAAACTAGATCAAACAGACATTCCCTGTTCCCATATTTCGCTTATAATAAACGAAAAAGATTACCTCTACAGTATGTAATTCCCGTTTGATTCTATTTCCTCGGCAACGATCCTCGTAATCCCCCGCATTTCTCCAATTTCACCATTACTCACCTTGCCGAGCTCGCAAGCGACTCCATCTTTTTTGAGAGAGAAAGAGAGATGCTAGGAGGAGCATTGGATCCGAGCTCCGTACAACGGATACTAGTATTGTTCTTCCTAATCGTTGCCTCTTTCTACGCTGGCACGCTCTTCCGCTCAAATCCATCCTCTCCTGTCGTCGTCCAATCCAATCTCCCCGACTCAATCCACTCGCAAGGTACAATTCATTTCTTAATCGCCTCTCGTATTTACATTTTGGTAGTATTGGTCGAAATTAGTAAAATTACAATGTTGTATGATCCAATTAATTCAGAAAGAAGCAGTTTGCTAATATCATTTTGCTCTGCAGATAAATTGTGGTTCAGTAACAAGGTTTCTCTCACATACCGCACAACTCCGATCTCCGTACCAGAAACTGGTATCAATGTATGCCCCTTGAATTTCAATGAATACATACCGTGCCACAACATCAACTACACCAATACTTTACTGCCTCATCTCGATCTATCAAGAAAAGAAGAGCTTCAACCCCACTGCCCACCTTTGAACAAGCGACTATTCTGTCTGGTACCGCCACCTGATGACTACAAGGTGCCTGTTAAGTGGCCATTTAGCAGGGATTATGTGTGGCGGAGCAATGTGAACCATTCGCGTCTCGCTGAGGTAAAAGGGGGTCAGAACTGGGTTCATGAAAAGGGGAAGCTCTGGTGGTTTCCTGGAGGAGGTACCCATTTTAAACATGGCGCGTCTGAGTACATTGAGAGGTAGCTATGTTCTAATCTATTTGGGAATTGGGATGTATAGGATGCATAGGCCCCTCAAAATTGTCAAAAGTTGTTCGTCCCTTCAAAACAAGAAAAAAAATCTACTAACTTTAATAGATGCCCAAACTATCCCCTGCTTAGTGTGATAAGTGGCAATCCTAATTAGATTAATGCCAATAACTGGTATGAACCTGCAAATATAATGAACAATGGTTCTGGCAATTTGTGTACTATGCCAATTGATTAGCTACTAAATCTAGGATGCGATCTCATGAGTTTCAATTTGCACGAAGCACAAGTATGAAATTTAATTAAAGTGTTGAGGTGTGCTGATGGAAGATCTGAAATTTTGTAGATACCCTACTCCTTTTCTCCATTTGCTTCAAGTATTACTGTAACAATTGTGACTTGATGTCTACTTTAAAAAAAACGAGGAAGAAAGAAGAGTCAAGGATAAATTAAGCATTTTTGAGAATTATCAGGAGATGAGTATAGTTGTAACATTAATTTTTGTAGTGCAGGCTGGGAAATATGATAACCAATGGTACTGGCGACTTGCGTACTGCTGGAGTGGTACAGGTACTTGATGTAGGGTGTGGTGTTGCCAGTTTTTCAGCTTACCTTCTACCTTTTGACATACAGACGGTGTCATTTGCACCTAAAGACGTGCATGAAAATCAGATCCAGTTTGCCTTGGAAAGAGGCATTGGGGCAATGATATCAGTGCTGGCTACCAAGCAATTGCCTTTACCGAGTAACTCGTTTGAGATGGTGCATTGTTCAAGATGCCGTGTTGACTGGCATGAGAATGGTACATTAATACATCTATGTTCCCAGACACATTTGCTCTTAGGGCTTCCTTTTGAGGCTTTTACTTCTCTGTTCTCTGTAAAATTGGTGCATAGTAACATATATCTAAGGTTTATTTATGCCTTGTGTACTTTGAGTTGCAAAGAATATCAAATAAATTGACTCGTCTAATACTGAAATGTACTGATTAGCACAAGTATGTCACTTATGGAATCATTTATATTACCAATAGTTGCACGTTCATGTTGTTTAATGAAATATACAAGTGTTAACTGAGCATTAGCACAAGTATGTCACTTATGGCATCATTTATATTACTAATAGTTGCACGTTCATGTTGTTTAATGAAATATACAAGTGTTAACTGAGCATTAGCATGTTGCAGCACAAAAATGCTATGAAGGGCATCCTTGAAATACTTGGCATTTGGTATAGTACCAGGAAGGTATCATTAATTGATTTACTGTCTACTCGTGTATTAATTGTATATCCACTTTTGTTTCAGATGGAATATTGTTAAAAGAGGTAGATCGCCTCCTAAGGCCAAATGGTTACTTCGTCTACTCAGCCCCACCAGCTTACAGAAAAGATAAGAATTTCCCAGAAATATGGGACAAACTGGTAAATATCACGATCTCCATGTGCTGGGAACTTATAGCCAAACAGGTCCAGACTGCCATTTGGGTCAAACGAGATAACAACTTGTGCCGGCAAAAGAATGCGGAGAGGAAATTTGTCTCTATTTGCAATGCTGGAGTTGATGATTCTGCCCCTTCTTGGAAAGTGCCGTTGCAGAACTGTGTGCGGTTAAGTGGGGATGAGTCAAATTATCAGAAATTACCCCCAAGGCCTGACAGGTTGAATGTTTATTCTAGAAGCCTTGAGAAATTAGGTTAGTCTCCATTTTGAGCTAGTTATAGAAATACATTTGTGCCCATAAAAAACATTAAATTATCATTTGTGTACTACAAAAGGAGATCTTGTAGGACCCTAAAAAGGATTGTTCTCTTCTGACTTGTTCTCAAAGAAAACAACATATAAATATATATCCAAGTTACCCTAGCCCACCCTACTCTCCAATTATTTCATGAAAGGTACATAGATAGATCTTCATCCACCTTGCATGCAATATTGCAATGCCTTCTGTTCATTTCTTCCTTCTCTAGTAAGAGGTTCACAGCTAGGAAGGGCAATCTTGCATTTCTTCTCTACTCTCCAAAAGGAATATGTTTCTTGTACTACATGGGTATAGTTTGACCTCTCAATATTCCTTGTCTTGTCAGGGCATGTATGAACCTTTTGTATTTTAAGTGGAATATTGTTAAATTATAACAAGCAGACATGAAAATTTCCTAAAAGTTTGACCTCTCATTTTTGTGTTGTCAGGGCATGCATGAACCTTTTGTATTTTAAATATGATACTTTTACATTTTAACAGACAGACATGAAAATTTCCCAAAGTTTGATCTCTCAATTTGTTACCCCTTTAACCAATCTTGCCTTTTTTTTTCTCCCTCCTAACTATAATTTTAGGTGTAACCCCTGACAAGTTTAATGGGGATAATAAATTCTGGCAAGAGAAGGCTCGTCAGTATTGGGATCTAATGGGCATTGACAAGACAGATATCAGAAATGTGATGGACATGAATGCTGTCTATGGTGGATTTTCTGTGGCACTATCCACATTTCCAGTGTGGGTCATGAATGTGGTCCCCACGACCATGGCCAACAGCTTGCTGGCTATCTATGATCGGGGACTCACGGGCATTTTTCATGACTGGTTAGCTTTACATATACTTCATTTTTATACATGTACATCTTGCTTGCTACTGGCTCAGTAGCAGTATCAATTCAAAGATGTTTTCATGTCATGTAGGTGAGTATCAAATTATTTCCAAAATGATATAGGGCAACACTTACTTGAGGATAATAATTAATGCAGTGATACAGTTTCACCATGGCCAGGTCCCACAAAGCCCTTTAATTTGCACCTTTTTTTTTTTTCCAATTTGAAGGTGTTCCAATGGAACATAGGCTGCTTCTCAACCTTGCTATTGTATTTTGCTTTTTATGGTGCAACATATACTGAGTTTGGCAGGGTTTTAGATTCCTCTCACGATTTGTTCTCTTGCTTTAGGTGTGAGCCCTTTTCGACATATCCTCGGTCTTATGACCTCATACATGCATTTCATATTTTCTCTCACTACGAAGGCCGTGAAGAAGGCTGCTTAATGGAAGATATAATGCTAGAGATGGATCGCATTATTCGACCGCAGGTAATTTTTGTTTCTTGTTCTTTGTTTTATGTTATCAGAGTTATTTTCAGATGTTAGTTTCTCTGTAGCCCCATTTTTTATTTCAGTGTTGTGCAAATTACACATGTGACCTTGTTTTGTTGATAACAGATTCAACTAAAAATTAACCAAAACTGATATAGACGTTGGGTGCAAGAGTATCTTTAAGCTGTTTAAAAAAGAACTCAGTTGAAATGGAAAATGATGCATAAACTGTTCATTTATAACTTGTATTATTGGATAGTCAATTTTTAATTTTATTTCAAAGTGAATGGAGTGTGTATTGTTACTTAAAAGTACAATAAATTACTAATTGTAATATCAAAAAAATCTTTAGTTTTTTTCTTACTTTCTCTTCAATTTACTGACAACCCCTTGCATGCATACAGGGTCTTATAATTGTCAGAGACGACAATTTGATTATCTCTAAACTTTTAAACCTTGCTCCAAAATATTTATGGAATGTCACAACAATGAAATCATTACAAGATGAGGAGAATGTGTCAGAATCTGTAGTGATTTGCCAAAAGAAGTTTTGGGCTATAGTTTGAGGTAGCGCATAGCTAGAAATTAATCGCCAGGAGAATTATTAGTAGTCTGTCTAATTCAATTGAAATCTTTGTTCATAAAAGTAGTTAACATCTTGGATGTCATTATTATTCCGTTCTCTTCTTTTTTACGTTCTACAGGACATTGGATAAAATCTCTACATTTGTGATTGGGAGATATAGCTGTTTGTGTAGTAAAGTATAGTTTTGTAATTTTTTAATTTAAAAGGTGTAGTCTTTATTTGATTAAACAAAAATTGGACAACCACGTATTTTATTTATTTTTATTTTTTTGATAAAAGTGGTCAAAGCCACCTATTTCATTAGAAATAAACGAGATCATACAGAAGTGATTCGAGCTACAAATGATAAAGATCCTCAAGGTGTGAAGGGCTAGAAAGATATCTAAAGCTAAAGTCATAAAGCATAGAGGCATAACAGATTGCAAGGATGACCAGATCTATAATACGAAACAACTACATACAAGCAAACCAATCACATACAAACCAATCCTGACAATAGAGTCACAAACTTATCAATCCTGACAATAGAATGAGAATCAGCAGTAGACGGGTCACTAGAAATAAAAGCAACATCTATAGTATCAATCTCAGTACGGTCTCTAAGGTAATCTGAAAGATCAGAGCCCTCTAAACCAAGATATGGGTTTTCCTTTAAGTCCCACTGGCTGCTTACTCTTTCGTGGGTATTTGTCTCTGACAGGATTATAATGTTGTTTGCCTGATTCAAAAGATTAATATCTAGAGAAAAATTAAAGTTAATTCAAAATAAGAATTATCTAAATTAGTTTTACACTAATATGGAGTAATAATTTGAGATCCAAGAAATTTACTGGAAGGTACAGGTACATCATTAAAACACATCCTATTTCTAGCTAACCACACTACTCAAATAGTAGCTAACCTAATTAGTTAAATTAACCTACATGGACAACCACGTATTAAAAGTAATTTGCAAGATGTTGATAGGTGTAGTCTTGATTTGATCAAACAATCTGCGTTGTCTCAGGTGTAATTTGCAATATCACTGATTAATGATATATATTTTTGTGAGCTCAACCCCAGATTCAGATCTTCTGCGGCACTGTACTTTTGGAAATTAAAAGAAATTAAAAAAAAAAAAGTCAAAGTGCATTCTATGTAAAAAGTAACACTGTAAACGGATGTCACAGCATGGCTATGTAATGGCACGATACAATATGTGTGCCAGTCACGTTCCCTGACTCACATGTCTTATGCGTGATTATCTATGTATTGTGATCACTCTTTGATAAAAATGACACGGCATGTATGGCACGTGAATCAAACTAGTCACGCATGATCAGGATTGTTACAACATTGTTCTTTTTTTATAAACTTTTCTAATTTTTACAATTTTTTTTCTGATTTCTTGCTTAAACATTTTTTTTTTAAAATAGTTAAACCTGATTCAGGGCTGCAAACGAATCAAACCGAATTGAACTTAACCCGCGTCCTTTACCACCGGAAATCCCTCTATGCCTCCGATTCCACAGCTCCTCCACCACCTCTCTGCTCCGTTAAGGGCCTCCTAATTAGTACTGTCCCCCAGTGTATGCTCTGGGTTTCAACTAAGTTAAGATTCATCAAACCAGAATTGAGGGGCTAAAGGGGCATTTTTAGGGATTCATGGATTTATGAAGGGTTTATCAGATGAATTCTGTATGTCTGTGCATGAATTTCTGCTCCAATCAGAGGTGGAGAAGATTAATACTATGCTTCAGGAATTGAAGGTATAGAACCTAATAGCATTTGGTACAAAACTAGTGTGCAAAAGTCGATTCCAGTATGCAACTATGCAGATATATTCTCAAAAATTATTTTCTCTTGGCAAAAGGTGAGTTTTTTTCCAGGTATTAATTAGATATATTCTCTATCTTTTAAGTTAAATATGTGCTAAAAGACATTATGATCACATAAAAAGCTTTTCCAGTAGGTCTGTTATTTTTTAATTGTTACTAGTGTTAAAATGAATAAAGATGGGCCCAGAAACCCTTATAAGGCCGGTAGTTTTGGATTTGTAAGTCTCCTCATCTCTCTCTCTCTCTCTCTCCCCCTCTGAAACCCTGGTAACAGCTGGGAAGCTATCTTTCTCTCCGACCACTTCTCCTAAACTTTCATGTAGGCATTCCAGAAAGGCTCGGTGCTGGCACAAGACCTCTCTACAGCAATTCTGAACCTAACAGACAGTGGAATGTTGGCAGATATACAGGATAAATGGCTTGGATACCATAATTCTGATGACCCAACCTATGTACCAAGGCAAAACGCAAGTAGCTTTCGAGGCCTTTTTATTGTTACGGGTGTTGTCTCAGTAGTTTCGATGTTACTTTTTGGTTTTTATGATGTTAAGGGATTATTTCTAGGGAAGGATTCTAAGGACAAACAGGACAGCGGCTTGCCTTCAGAACCTACATAGGAACTTATTGTGCTCTTCAAGTAATTAGGTTATGGAATTAGTGATTGTTTACATACTTTCAAGGAATAATATGTGGTCCAAGTATCATTACTATTTTTAAGGTCTGTTTTTTGTACGGTTAAGAGCAGTGTAGGAGGATCTTGCAGTTGTTGCAAGGTATTGTATCGCTTGCCGAGAAGGAGAAAACTGGTACATGTGCAGTTGTTGCTAAAGCAGCTATATAGGGAGCCTCGTCAAAATTCTGAGGCCCAATGATCAGATGAACCTTCACCGAATTTAGCAAATCAAGCGCTACAATATTTAAAATAAGGTATGTTAGTTTACTCTGCAACCAATTGATTTCTATAAGGTATGGAGTGATTAAAAGGTTACTCAAAATCTAACACTAAAATGGTTCAAATTATCGATAGTGTTGAAATACATTTTGTCTTTGTTGGAATTTGAGTGTGGAAATTATGTGATGATGTGCTTTAAGGATATTTTGATCAATATCTAAGATACTTGAATCAATTTTGTGAGTATTGGATTAACACTGTGGGAATTGGAGCGATACCGTGGAGATTGCATCGATTATTGCCAGAACATGAACGATGATGTGTTATAATGCAAGTACCCGGTGCTGGTACCACAGGTGCATTTTCTGGGTGCATTAAACATAAACCTTACGCCCATAAGTAATGTAATTGAGTTGACTAAGTGTTTTTTACTATTGCACAATTTATTAGGAAATTCACAACATGGTTGTTAGTTTACTGTTATTATATGCAAATTAGCAGGGTGGGGCGCATGATCTCCCCTGGTTTGTAGGGTCATGTGTTTTTGTAGATCATCTTTACAATAATATTATATATCATTATTGACTCTTTCTTTCAATTTTCATATTTGAGAAGTACAGCACGCAAGCCAGAGTTCAATTGTAACGTACAACTGTACATACAACACGTGATTGCTTGAAGAAATAAAATCAAATTGAATTTAGTGCAGCGGTTAAAATTTTGTATTAAGGTATGTATTAAGTGTTGTAAAAATAAGAATGTTATTAGTTGTGGTTTGAGTGGCTGATAGCGGTAGGGTGTGGTGATTTAGTTCTTTTGAAGTTGTAAACAAATCTCCTTTTGTACATAATGGAGTTATTAGAGTTAGTTAGACATAGTGGCATAATTGTAAATAAAGCTGATGATGTAACAGCTTGTTAGTTAATGGCATTAGATGTAATTAGAGGAATCTGATCTATGCTCTATAAATAGAGATGTAATACAATGTTTACATTTTACACAATCATATTGAAATAAAGATTCTGTCTTTCTCATTCTATCTATCTATCTATATCTCGTTACAGTACACTGCTTAGTCTCTATCTAGATATAAAAAAAAAAAAAAGGTATGTATTAATTAAGTCGATGTGTTTTACATTCTAGAAGGTATATTTTTTCTTTTGTGTTTGTAATTCTTCCAGTACTAATTATAGTATGCGTGCGGACTTTTAAATTAAAAAGCCACAATCCCAATGCCTTCCAATTCTATTACTTTGTTAAATTAATTTTATAAGTGATGTTTCGGCGATTTGCTTAATATAACATATATGACTTCAAAATAAAAAATGAATGCAACAATTTCAGAATATTAATTCATGTCTCATGTCGAGAAACAAGGGTAGAACTAGAAAGTTTTGGTTGAAGGGCTAAAACGTAAAATGTACAATATGCGGTAGGTAGATTTGAACTCAAGTATATACAACTACAAAGTGAAATTCTGACTATTAAGTTACAAATACACACTTAGGCCATGTTTGGTTGTAGAGTAAGAGGCGGAGTAAGCCCCTTACTTCACGTTTAAGGAGTCAAACGAGAAGTAACTTAGGCGGTTTAAGATGGAGTAAGATTTGAGTTAAACCGGAATAACTTACACCATCTAGAGAGGTGGTTTAGCTTATTCCACCAAACACAGTTAACTTACTCCGGTTTAGCTTGGAGTAAGAAATTTAATCTGATTTAACTTTACTCCACAACCAAACATGACCTTAGTATTTTATAATGGGCTGCTTAACCATATAAAAAAATAAAATTTTATTAAATTTTAATATAAATAATACTTATAAGTTTTTTTGAAATATAAAACATCATTTATGTTTTGAAATTACCCTACGAAGGTGTTTCTTTTTGCCACTAAATCAAATGCCTATTATTAAATAATTAAAATTTTAATATCATAGCAATGACTAAACATTCTTAACTGGCTGTGGATCCACCTCTGTCGAGGAAAGATCCACGTGTACTTAATTAGTCCTTTATGGACAGAGATTTTATTTTATGCTACCTTTTGATTTATAATTAGTTGTTCTGGTTTAATTAGTATGGTCTAGAAAAAAATCGTGATAAAGACGTTACACTTAATTGGGTTTGTCTAGCTGTACTGATTCCAATAACCAAGGGTACTTTTTGATATTTTTTCATGCAACTCAATTAGCTAATTAAGCAGGTGTCAGGTGTGTTGACTTGAAAGTCAATATAACTAAATGTTTTGTTCTCAGGTACAATAAATCATTAGCAAGAAGGGCAAAGTAGCTTTCATTTTCTCTTTAAACGATTGAGAAAGCTCAGTATTCTTTTACAATATATATATTGTGTCTATTGCAACTTACTCCCTAAGACTTTTTAGAAGCATGTCAAATGTGAACAAAACATGCAACTAATGTCAGATTTGAGAGGTTGTACCAGTACCAGGGAACCTTTCGTGAACTAGAAATGGTGAAAAGAACGTACCAGCAGCAGTTGCAGTAACAACATCTCCTTTCGAGTCCCGGACATGAAGTACCAGATTTGCACTCCCAATCATATTTTCAGAATTGAAATCAGACACTGCTAAGTTGATACTAGTCATGCTCATTTTACCAGCCACAGAGCTCAGGTCAAGAATGACTCCGATATTTACTTGTACCGGATCAGGTACCACCGCAAGTATTACATGGGGAACAAGGAAGGTGTAAACAAGGAAAATAGAAGGTATGTGGAACAAATGGTTTACCATTGTTGCTCTGTTATTGCAATAATCAAGGGCAAAGGAAGGGTTTAAGTAGCTACTGTTACCTTACCTAGCATCTGGAATAAATTAATCAAGTCAATAGGTCTTGTTTTTCTAAAAAAAGTCAATAGATCGATGGTGTTCAGATGGGTGCAAACATGTATAATTAACACGTGATAAGGTTAAATGATAGATTTAAGTTCATAATTATATCACTCTGTATCCGTGTTAGACGTGAATATTTTTTTTCCTCGGGTAAAGAAATTGATTCAACAATTATTAAAGGTTTTTGTGTTTCGATCTCCCCAAGATTCCATCACAAAGTCAACTAGAGCTTTTTATGACATGTGACGTAATTTTACACTGCGTTATTTGTAATTAATTTGGAATATATAGCCTTCTAATTTATCAATTTCCATACATCGTTGCCTCACTCTTGGTCATTTTATATACATTGGAACAAAAGAAAGTTTGACCTAGGGTTGTAAATGAGCCGAATTTGAGCGAGTTATCTCTAACTCGAACTAAGCTCGTTTAATAAATGAGCAAGCTAACTCGAGTTGAGATGATAATAACGAGTTGTAGAGTCAACTCAAACTCAGCTCATTATCAACTCGAGTTGGCTCACAACTCGTTTAACCAGTGATAATATTACAATACAAGTTCACACATATTTTACACGAATCTCAAAGCACAAATAACAGTCTAGAAATTTGAATTTGATTATTTTGGAATTTATTGTGACAAATACTGTGTAACTTTATGTAACTCGAGTTATATATGAGCGAGTTGGGGCCAACTCGAATTTAGCTCATTTATTAAACGAGTTGGCCAACTCGAGTTGTAAATGAGCGAGTTACGAGTTTGAGCTTTTTTGCCCAGCCCTAGTTTGACCCAGTTACAGTTGATCTCATCACCACCATTTGACACTGTGAAACTGGCATCTAGACAAAATTGTTACAAAATTATATGTAGCCTGAAGCAAATGCAGATCAAACAACCTGCGTCACGTCTCAGCCTCTCAGGTGTAATTTGAAATATCACTGATTGAGGATATATCTTTTTTGTGTCCTTTGGGATTTTTTTTTTGAATAATTCAAAGTTTTATGTAACTTTTGTGAACCTAGTATCTGTCTATGTCACCTAGCAAGTTAAATTCAAAAGGATTCTTACTTGGTTATAGCAGAGGATATGAATAAAAGAGTTAACACAAAAACGCCTTTGAAGTTAAATTTAAGTACGTCTGTTAGAATTTAAAAATGAGTATGACTAATATAACATCAGTGTCAGTCTATATAACACTAATTTCAAAATCTACCAAATTGAGTTTAAATAGTGAATCCAAATCGTTCAAATCAATTTACTTTATGAGTTATGCGTTTACATGCAAACTTTTTATATTTTCAAGTTATTTTAGTATCAAATCAAGCGGCAAAAAAATTTAAAAAATGAATGTATTAAAATTAACTTAAAAACTCACACATTTGACCGCTTGACTTGATACCAAATAAACTCAAAAACTTATAAATTTTACATGTAAACGCACAACTAATGAAGTAGATTGGTTTAAACGGTTTGGATTCACCATTTGAATTCGATTCGATAGCTCTTGAAATTGATATTATATAAATTGAAATGACATTAATGTTATATTAGCCATACTCTTCAAAAAAATATAGCAACATCTTTCTGATATAGTCTGAACTCCTTTTAAACCCAAGGGATGGGCCAGGGAATTATTCAATTGGGCCTTCTCAATTTTCTCACCAAGAGGTTAATTTATATGGGCCATGGGGAACACTGGTTTGGGCCGAGTTCAGGAGGCAGGGACCATTGCAAAAATGAGAATGGGTCAAAATCTCCAGTGAATTAAATTACCAGAGAGTTTTTGTACTTGGTTCAATTGAAATGTTTGTATTTCTTTGAGGATTTATTTTATATCTTAGATGTCATTATTTTTTTTTGTTAACGGACAATGTAGAAAATCTCAACAATTGTCATCAGATAATATGTTTGTATGCATCAAAGCTTGCGTGTGATTGTATACTCCGAATTTTAGCAGTTCATTGAGGAGAAGGGATATATTTACAAAATTTGTCTAGCAACCAATATTTGTTAATTACAATAGGAGTGAGAATATGGGATTTTTAAAGCGCACATTGATCCATACAATAGACTCATATCTTTACTTTTAAAGTCCAAGCAGTTAATCTAAATCGTTCAACTAGATATGCATATGAAAATGTACTTGGAGATCAAATCATACATTTTTTTTTTTACTATTTAGTAGGAAATCATTTAATTAAAAAATCTTGACCATTCAAAAGTAGTGATTTTCAATCTACTTTAAAAAAATAGTAAAATGGTTTCAAAAAGAAATAAAATTCGGACTCCAAACATATGAAATATAGAGATCACGTTGAACTATCCGGTTGTCTTGTGCAATAAAAAAAAAAAATACTGTTAGACACTATTCTTTTCTGTTAAAGAGGCGCATGACCTAATATTGCGGCCGAAAATTAAGGTTCTTTGTAACAATTATTTTACAGTTTACTGAATCAACTTTAATTTCTATTTTGATCCTCGTTTTCGTGTTGAAAATAAATTAAATAATATATATTCTATTGATAATAAAGAATAAAATAACAAGAGTGAGCCTACGGTAATATGCATATTACATATTGTTCGGTGTAGATTTATATATTTATTTTTATAGTCCAAACAGTTAATTTGAACCTCATATCCATATAAAAATGTATATGTAAAATGTAACTAAAGACCAAAATTTATACATTTTAAGAACATTTTAACTGTTTTTTTATATAAATAGAAAATAATTATTTTTGAATCGTCACAAAATTTTAGATGAAGTGATTTTCTATCTATTAAAAAAGTAATAAATATATTAAAATATACATATTGATCTTCAAATATATTTACATATAAGATTATGTTGAGCCATTCAAATTAAATATTTAATATTTTAATACAAAGGTATGAATTCATAGTATAGAGCAATCATAATACCATAGTTTCTCTCAGTACCACATAATAAATAATCTGACATATGATTCATTATTTGTTATTTGAGTGAGACAGATTATTTATTAGTTGTTATTCGAATGAGGTCACGATAATATACAGTTATATTATCACAAAAAAATTAACATATATAAAAATCAGACTTTGATGTAAAATAGCAAATGATAACATTTTGTGCGTAAGAGATCGTGAATTCAAAATCGAACAGAGTCATTTGTGGACGACATTAAATGGGAAGTTAGAATCATTTTTCTATCTCGAAAAAAAGAATCTAACATATAGAGATGTTTCTTCAATTAATTAAGTGCGGTTACATGGGATGGGATGGGATGGGATGGAGAGGAACCAATTAATCAGTAGCAATTAAGTAGCAATTAAAGCAGCAACAGCAAGCATAAAGATACAAAAAAGCATATGATATATGATATATGATTAGCCCAGATAATGGAAACATGGTCGGTAAGGAGATAAAATAAGTGCCTTTTAAAAGACCCAATCCTCAATTCTACTTGATAAAATCTGAAATTGTTAAATCCCCAATTTGGGGATGTCGAAAGGACAAGACAAGAAGAAACCCCACTGCTTTTAATTAGATTTTGGACCCATACATCCATTCATCCATTCATCCATTCATCCATCCACCCTTAGTGCATTTCGTTGACCTACTTTCTCTCTCTTCTCATCCCTTGTCTCTTCCTTTCTCTCTCTTCTCATCCCTTGTCTCTTCCTTTCTCTCTCCTTGTTCCACTTGGAAGAATGGAGATGCCTTTGCCTCCTGGCCCTCCCCCTTCATCGCTCACCTAGTTAATTTCTCATTCAAGCTCTTCTTCACTAGCATTAATTAGCATAATCTAAAAAATTAAGACTGGTTATATGTACTGTTTATTGTGGAGCTATTCGTGTAGTGGGTCACTGCATTAGTGGGTTACGCACAGTTTTAAATTGAGATAGAAATCATAATATATAAAGCTCAACAGTGGACGCATCATAGTTGAAATTATAATATAGTATTTTTTTCAAAAACTTATAAAATAACGCATTAAAACACAATTATTTAAAATATAAATGGAGCCAATTGATTTCTAATCCTTTCAATTGGATCCGCCTCCGGTAACACACACGAAGGTATGTGATTATGTGAATTTAGCATTTATATTTATGGAGATGTGTTTCAACATTTATTTTTTACCGGTTAGCCCTCTCAATTTTATTTAAGATATGAAAATTCTAAATTTATTTGATTCTTATTTTGAGATAACACATGGAGGTTAAATTTTCTAACATGAAATATCCATAAGAAACTTTTCAATCGGATTTCAATCTTGCATTTCCGTGTAAAAAGTATTGATATTAACTACTAGATTCAGAGGCGAATCTATTGTAGCACATAGTAGAAAAATTGTCATATCATGAAAATTCAAAACTAATTTATAAAGACTAAATTTTGAACATTTGTTTTACTCTGAAAATTGATATTGTCCTACATTGGATAGCTTAAATCCGTTTGGCTAGCCTAATTAAATAAAATAGCCAATTGTATATCAAATTTTATAAATTATATAAGAAATAGACCTATTAAAATCCAATTCGCTGAGATATCTCATATTTGCGTGACTTGTTGCGAAAACTGAACTGGCCAGCTGGTCCATTGATTGATTAAAAAACACCGAAAAAAATAAGAAATGCACTGCTCTTGTAGCTCTCTCTCTTTGTTTTATCTAGTATATGATTATTTAATAAGTTTGAATAAAATTATCTATTTAAATCTGATTCAATATTTTTTTATTCTACTTTGATCAGAGTCTTGCATCCGTCCCTGACTAGATCACTGATTTTTCAAACAATTTGATTCTTAGATGTCCAAATATTTAAAATACCAAGTTTTCATGATAGCAAAATAATATACTGTAATATGTCTTAAATTAAAAAAAATAACAGTAAATTAACAATAACTTCAAAGCACTCGATAGCAAAATTCATATATATGTTTGAAATGCTAGCTAGTTTTTGTTGTTGTTCGGTAAAATTAAATTAAGTTCCGGTCACAAGTAATCACAATGTGATGCTACGTTATACAAAATATTTAATGTCAATTGAAAATATAATTATTTATTTTGTTCGTACCTCCATGATAGCTAGTTTTTTTTTTATTTTAAAAATCCATGATGTCAAATTTAATTAACTGGAGCACATGCTATGCAATTATTTTATAAAATTATAACATTTGACAAGATATTTCCTACTCGGGACTAAGAGGGAGAGCATTCATTATCTTATCGAACATAAATAGTAATTTTGAATTTTCATCACCGTTGATGCCACTAATATGTTTACACTTACACATGCTTCTTAAAAATGCTACTGTTTTGAGATGTATACTTTGAAAATATTAGACTATCAAAGCAATATTGTTATGAAAGGGAGCATGAACGGATTTAGAATTTTTATCAGAAGAGCAAAATAATAGTGACTCAGATTTAAATAACTAATTGGATTCAAACTCATTAATTAATCGGCAACTAAATAAACACAATGTTTGGATTTATAATTGTCAATGCTCCGATTTCTAATTTTCAATGCTCTAATTTTTAATTCTAATTACCAATTCATATTCAAAAAAATTGTTCTAATTTTAACCTTAAATTTAATTCCAATAACAAATCAGAATTTTAGAGGGATTTCAAAAAAATTACAATTTGGGGAAGAAAAAACTAAGGAAATGAAATTACAATTTTGAAAACTATCCAGTTGATAGAGTATATTTATAGTAAGAAAACTCATAATATATAATATGAGCAGCGAAAGCAAACAATTAATGCATCTAACATTCTCACTCCGTCTTTCATTTAACAATTATTTGTTGTAGAGTTGGTCACATATTTCAGGAATTATAAAGGTGCAAAAAAATAATTTCTATTTGTACAATACAGTTATTTTATTTTCAGAAAGGGAAAATATTTTTTCAAGGAATTAGAAAGATCACAAAATGTTTTCAATAGCATGGAAAGAATCGTGCATTTGATATAGGAGCAAAGCTAGAGTTTAGGGTTTAGGGTGTGATGTGCTTACCAAAAGAGTTTGGTGAGCATAACTTTAAAAGCATATCGGATTGACTTCGAACGTCAAATCCACATCATTTAAATCTGTGTACTTCATGAGTGATGCATGTACATGTAAAATTATGAAAATTTTGAGTTTATTTACTACAAGGTCAAGCAGTCAAAAAAATGAACATTTTATAAGTTAATTTATAATTTGTTTTATATATTAAAATTTTTATTATTTCTTTAACCGCTTGATCTTGTAGCAAATAAACTTAAATTTTTTAAAATTTTGCGTGTGTATGCATCACTCATGAATTACATAGATTTGAACGGTTTTGATTTGATATTTAAAGTCGATTCAATATGCTTTTGAAGTTGTGCTTACTAAACTTTTTTTGTGAGCACATCACATATACCCTAGCTTTGCTCTTGATATAGTTGCTTAGTGTGCGACAATACCGTTTGTTCGACAACCATATAAAATCATATTTGCGAAGGAACCACATTTTTAATGTGGTTTCTTAGGAAGATTCAAGAAAAGACTCAGAAATTTGATCTAGAATAGGCAAAAGACAATGAGAAGAGTACATGTATCAGCCTTCAACGAGAAAAAAACAAACAAACTTGGGCTATAATGAAAAAGAAGAAAGGAAAACCTGGGTTGTGCAGAAAAAAATGAAAAAAACAAGAAAAAAAAAAAAAAAAAAAAACAAACGGGTCAGCAGCTAGAAGGAAACTGAGTTCGACTATAAAGAAAATATCAGGCTGCAATAGGATTAGACAATAACCCACAAAGCTATTGGGAGTCGGGAGTCCGGGTAAATTAAAATACAACAATTCGATTTCAGTTCATGATTTGTTTACTACCGGAAAACTAAAATTTATGTATAAAATTATTATCAAGATAAATAGGTTTTACCATTAGACACATTGCGAATATCTTCCGTCTAGTTGAATGAGCAATCACTTTCTTATCTTCTCCTTTTTCGTATCAGATGTATGCATTAGCAATAGTAACTACGTCTCTATCGATGTCCACATGTAGGGATGAATCTAGAATTTTTGCATGGGAGGAGCAAAAAAATATAGAATCAGATTTAAATAATTGGGTTTAAATCAATTTACTAATTGAGTACTTGATAAAACAAAATTTTGATTTAAACTTTTTAATGCTCGGACTTGTAATTATTGATTCTATATCTTATAATTTTATTAAGAATGATAATTTAAGAAATTTATTTTGATTTTAATTCTAAATTTAATTTGAATTACAAACCAAACATCTAGAAAAGGGCAAAAAATAATTTCTGAGAAGAGCAAAGCCGATCGGAACCAATAGATCTCCATTAAAACTCAAAATCCAGGAAGACGGCTATCCACACATGGGAACATGTAGGTGTCCTTGTCCACATAGACATCAAAAATAGACTGTGAGTCGGAGTACTAGCGTCAACAGACCGTCTCCTCTTTCCTTTGTTCCTTTCTCTCTCGTTTTTTGTTTTTGTAAATGATGCAAACATAATAGCATTCGGAAATTGAATTGATCACTGCATATTATATATGCATCAGTTCAGATACACCTATTGATCGCACTACTTCAAAGAGACTTATTCAGAAATAAATAGCATATCATATTATCATTAGATCCATAATATATCCAGTCCAATATCTTAATTCCATATTTAATCTTTTAATTAGGCTCAAATTATTTGATGTAGGACATTTTTACAAAAACCATTGGCTATTTTTTTTGTCTACCCGTGAGTCTATTTGAGTATAAATATGGTTAACGAATTCCCAAGTTTTTGCTATGTTTTACAAAAAAAGAAAAAAAAAAATTGTCCTGTTTATTATTCTTTAACAGTAGTTATTGTGTACAATATGCACCCGTTTTCTACTATTTATCAGTCTCAATCAGAGATATTACTCTCTGTTATTTGCTGAAACCTAGGCCACATTTTTTTGCAAAAGTAAAAATTATATTATATTTTTACTTTATTTGGATGTGAGGCGTGAAATTATTAGATGCCACAAACAATTAGTGTTGGTGGATGGGTGTGACAAGTAGGTCTATGTTTTCATCATTTGGAAGAGATGCCATGGAAGAGACATGTTTGGCTCATTTTGCATTTGTTATGTTAGGTTACTCCCTCGGTTGAATTGCAAATTAGTGGATGTCAATTCGACTATTGACCTCTTGCATGGCCTCAAAATTTGTTTAATTAACTTTTTATCATATAACATGACAGATTCATCGAGATACATACATACATACATACATACATACATACATACATACATACATATATTATATATATATATATTTCTTTTTTTGATTCTTATACATACATACATACATATATATATGTCAGTGACCTGTCATCACAAATGTGATTCATATATATCTGTATTATTTTCCGAAAAAATTTACATGACTTGCAATCTAATTTGATTACGAAACGTGGTCATCATTATTTCATTTTTATACAACATTTTCACATTTTTTTATTTACTGATTTTTTTTTTCAAATAAAATAACTTAAATTATAAATAAAAAAGTTCAACATGACCAATATAGGTCATGGCATGACTAACATGCATGACAATATGTGTATTGTAACCGTCTCTATCATTTTGGTCACACGTAATAAGTGATTTCATTGTGCCTCATATGTTTTATTTTTATTCTGAAAGTTGATTCAAACTGATCAAACATAATAGTCATATTAAAATATGCTTTTAAACCAAAGTTTACATTTTTAAAAAAAAATTTTGTTACTATTATTTTAAATAGATACAAAATTGTTATTTAATGGTCGAATCGGTCACTATTATAATTAGCCAACTTACGGACTATGGTATGATTACATGGTGCGGTGGAGCCACATAGAATCAGTCACTTGCTTTTTTGGTTTAAAAAAGTTATAAAAAAATATAATTATATTTTTATGGTTTTTTTTCGGCCAAAAGGCCCAAAACTATAATAATACATTTAATATGTAAAAAATTATATAATTATGTCTCATTCTAATTTCGCATAGTAACTGATTCTCATATCACAGTTTCTATAATCCCTAGTGTATCCATGAAACTCAATAGGCAACTAACAAGCATTACTTTGTTAAAATGGAATAAATTGATCTCCTCTTATTCTTCATTCCCTCCAACTTTAGATCAAGCATGTACTGACATGATTATTTGGAGATGGACCTCATTAGGGCACTTCACAGTACACTCTCTATACACTTGGTTAGAATATGGAGGTATAAACAATACAACACACAGTACCCTATGAAAAGCCAAAATATATACCCTTGAAAATTAAAATCTTTGTTTGGTTACTTGAGGAAGATAAAATTCTGATTAAGAACAATTTAGCAAAAAAGTGATGGATAGGTGATCAAAAATGTGTCTTTTGTGATTCTTTAGAAACTATTAATCACCTTTTTGTTACTTGCCCCTTAATTATAAGAATATGGACCTGGATTGCACAACACAATAATTTTTTATTCAATTGTACATCGGTAACAGATTTATGGCTTCTAGACACTTGGATACCATTGAAGGATAGTCTACTAATTGAATTCATTAGGGTTGCCACACTTTGGACCATATGGTTAGCAAGAAACAAAGTATGATTTAACAATTCTACCTTGCTCACAGCTGCTTATTTAGGATCTCAAATAATAGCCTTATCCTCTTTTTGGTGTAAATCAAACCTAGATGAATCATATTTTAAATTAACTATGATACTTCCTATGAATATTGTGTTTTGGTCTCAGACAAGAGTCATAATCCTCTTGGAGACCAATACCTCCTCAGAGGGGGACAACAATTACTGGAATTCAGGAGACGATCCATGTCATGGACTTGAGAGGTCTGATCTTTCTGACTACCTCAATGATAGAACAAAGTTAGATGCAATAGATGTAGCTTACTTCTCTTCTACGGCAACACCTGACCAACCTAGCTCGTCTCACATCACCTCTTCTATTGGACCTTAGCTTATCTCTAGAAATAATTCATACTCTTTTGTGTGTAATATGTGTAATATGCTAATCTCTAAACTTTGTGTTCTAATATGAGTATATATCTATTAGTTGCTTCACAACTAGTAAGATCAGTAGTAATACTTGCTTTTAATATTATCAAGACCAGTCATGTCTGAAAACTATCGTTTCTAATAGAAACAGGTAGAAATAGGTGGAGTGCTCCACTTTTGTAAAAAAAAAAAATTATATTTCCAAAATATACTTCTATATTTTTTAAAAAATTCTATAATTATGTCTCACTAGATATATTATTTGTAATGATTGTGGGCAATTTCTAATGATAAGACATTAGACCGGACATATATATTCTCCAATCAATCAATGTAATTAATCAATGATAAAAGATGTTGCAGCCCACAATTTTCAAAATTTCCTTTCTATTTATGGTTTTTTTAGTGCACTTTTACAAGATAAGATTGGGTTGAATTCAATGTAGCATTTCTAATTAAGTTTACTTAAGCATGATTGTATTCTTCTTAACATATTAAATATAAAAAATATGTAACAAAAATGATTTACTAAAAATTTAAATATAACTACAACCAAATCTAAAATAAAGAGGTTAAAGCTTAAAATTTTCTTAACCATGGCAATTATTTACGCTTATATCTGTTTGACCTTATTCTTTTTTCCCTCATTTGTCTTAATTGGATGAATCACATCTCATGCATAAATCTTTTTATTCAAAAATAATATGTCATTGATAAGTCTTAAATGCAATGTAACTATCAAAGCAGTACATTTTTTTTGGAATCGAATCTCTTGCATTTCAGAGAGCAGGAAATTCCTACTCCTAGAGCCACTGTTGGTGGGTCCGAAGTGAGCCAATATCATTTATTTAAATTTTAAAAGTGATCTCGATCCCACCCGGTAATAACTCTAGAAGCAGAAATTTTCTACCCCTAGGGAGCAGGTGATCTCGTTCCTAAGATTCTTTTGCATTAATTACTGTGACAACTAATTGTATTATTTATCATTCTGCACGGTTTTAACGTTTGGAAGGATAATAGTGTCCGAGTTTTGCTAGGACGAAAATTTAGAAAATAACCCTCTTAGTTCATGAAAATTATAACAAATTTAACATCTTTATATAAGTTGTAAAATCTTTGTCACTTTGTGTATATAT
Source organism: Carex pumila (assembly GCA_033356055.1). Classification (NCBI taxonomy): domain Eukaryota; kingdom Viridiplantae; phylum Streptophyta; class Magnoliopsida; order Poales; family Cyperaceae; genus Carex; species Carex pumila. The sequence goes on from JARJHM010000022.1 coordinate 221,850, forward strand.
AAAATTCATTGAGTTGATTGGGTTTTCCGTCTGATCGACTTGAAAACTCTTCAACCCAGTATAACTAAAACTAAATTAATATAATTAAAAATATATTATTATTGCGCAACGGATGAATTTCTGTCTGGTGTTTGATATATATAAACCGTCTTATACATGTTGAGATATTTTGCCAGCAAAATTTAAATTTGGACTAATCTCAACCAAATCATAAACTCAAAGCATATGTACAAATTTTGACATAAATCAAACAACTTGAATTAATTATCTGATAAATTTTGATCTGATGTCCATCAAAACTCCTCCTCATGTTATAAACAGGAGGATCTACATAAAAGATTTTGTCAGGTGCATCCAATTATTTGGTGTTGTAGCTGACGTACAGGACTCTTGGAATTAATTTTTAATATTTCTGTCAGTCTATATACAATTTCTTTTTCTTTTCTTTTTTGAAAGGTTGGTAGAGTCTATATACAATTTCATGTCTTAACAGGTCTGAATAGTTTACAATACTAAAAAAAAAACATATATATATATATATATATATATATAAAGCTATCTATGACCAAATCAACAGGCAAGAATTATAATTATTACTCAAGCAGAGAACAAGTAGTATTTTAGTATTCCCTCCTCCTGTTCAAACATATGTATATACTATAAATAATCAAAATTCGGATGCACCATTTTACTATTTTAAATATAAAACCCAAACAGTTTTCCGGAATTTCAGACGCTATAGCTTATATAATTTTCCAGAGATAAATAATCCGATAAGAACTAATAATACACCCACGATTGATGTATCTTCCATTCCACACCATACCCCACAGTAATAGTGTTGTACTACCAGTACAAACTAATAAATACCGTATTAAAAGCGCTACAGTGAAATTGGAATACAGTATGGACAAAGACAGAAGGAATGAGAGGGATGGGAGAGTGGCGGCCCACAAAGGCCCAGGACCAACCCAATTTAGTTAATTGCTAGTCCGGACTTTAGACAACACAGAGGTAAGAGCAGCACAGACATGTGCCAGTCCCCTCCGTGGGGCCCACAACTGACAAGCTGACAACTCGGTCCGGTGGCAGTGGACGGCTGGATCCAATCACCTTGACACCTATCGGTTGCTGCTTTGGCAACCGTGGGAGAAGTCCGAATTTGAATCATACCAAGTGTAAATTTGGGTGTCGATCCTCTGTGACTTGTTTGGTGATACACATTATATGGCGGGTCGTGGAAATTTTTTCAATGGCGGATGGTGCTTGGTTGCTTACTGCTTCCTACTAATATGACTAATTTGCCAATGGAGATAAAGGACTTGGAAGCTTTGGAAGAAGACGGGGATATTGTGGACCATGCTTTTAAGTTGGAAGAATGCATGTAAAGAGAATTTTAAGTTGAAAAAGAATACAGTGTAATTATAATGATTGATCGTAATGTTTTGTTCTATGCTTTTGTTTATTGCATTTTTGAATGACGGTTGGTGTTTTTCCTACTAATATGTCTATTTTGTCAATGGAGGTAAGTGGACTGAGGAACAAGCTTTTAAGTTGAATGAAGTACACTGTCATTATAATTATGATTGTAATGTTTTGTTGTATGATTTTGTTAATGTTGTTTTTTCTTGTGTTTGTGAAATTAATATGTCATGGACTACTAACTATGGACATTACTATGGATAATATGAGTGTTTCTTGTTAATACAGGTTATTCTCTACAACAAATATGTAATAATTTATTTATATCTTTACATTTTATATTTTAAAAAGATGGTGGATTAATTGGATCACTTTTCTCAACATCAAAAAATAAGTCTTGAAGTGGATGCTAGCATATAATTATGTGAATGTGGTCTCATTTATGGGGGACCGCACTATATGGATGCGGCCCCCATAATATGGGGTCGCATCCGCATAGTGCAGCCCCAATATTTTTTTTTTCTTACCTTGATTTTCATTTTTATTTTCAAATTGTACTTTGGAGCCATGCAAAAAATTAAAAGATCTCAAAGGATGTGATTTTCTAGGAATTTTTTTAGACAAAAAAAATGTTAGGGCCGCACTATGCCGATGCGAACCCATATCAGAACCGCATCCGCATAGTGTGGCCGTGGTGGAAATAGAATTTCTCTGAAGTGAGGATTTTTTGGTTTATTTTTTTTCAAAAAATTGTTCGATTTAAAAATTTCGGCTTTTAAAATAACAAACATGCTCATCGTAGCATTCAGAAATGAACATTTTGTAACATAATAGAGAGATTAGTTTATGTATTATAATTCTTATCTAGGAATCTCAATAATTTATATAAAATGTAAAATTACACATAAACATTGTTATATGCAATTACAAGACCTCTTCATCATATCGCACATTACACAGATGAGGCGTCTTGAAATTACACTACAATTTCTCAACCTACTTGTGTGATCATGATATATCACTAGTACTTTACTATTTATCCTTGTTGTATTTGTAAGGGCGGTGCTATTTTTAGCACACTGATTCTAATAATAAGAGCTCAGAGAATTTTTGTTTTGTTTAAACCAATTTTATCCTTAATAAATACTTTCTTCTTTTGTTTTTGAATTAAATATGCTATTAATAGAGGACGTCTTTTTTAGTAAGTATTCTCTGAAAGAAAACAAGAAAGAATATTTTTAAGCAGTTACTATATTATAATTTAACATTCTTATTTTACATGTGACCTTTCAATATAGATTTGTTGGCAAGCAAGAGAAAATTTCCTCGCCATTATCAAGAGTTTAAACTAATTAATCAGAGTACAAATTCATTTTATTGAAAACCTACTAAAATTAATTCCAAGAAAGCTTCGTTGATGATTTTTTTTAACGGGAAGAGGAAATAAACTAGGAAATTACGTTGTTCAGTAGCTAGGAGTATTGAAACACTGAGAGCGTGATAATGAGCTTCTAGATTCTTTTGATGCTTATAGTGTGGTGAATTTTGAGGTTCTATTTATTATTATTTTTATATAGATTGATATATAAAAAGTTTTATGTAATAATATTTGGTGAAACATTATATATTTTTCTGTAAGTCTCATGTTTCTCAATTTGTTCTTTCTAACAATTTATTTTCCTTACTAGTTCGTAGTGACTTCGAAATTATTCTTTTTAAGATGAAATTAGTTTCAATTAAATAATAAACTAGTATCTCACAAAACTTTTTTTTTTTCATTCAAGAGACGCAAGTACCAACAAATAAAAGAAAATAGCTAGGACCAAACAAAGCAGCTTCATCCATCCGCCATAATAGCTAAACTGATATTTTCACACTCCATTCGCAATATCCTACACGAGTGTCAATAAGTAAAATAAGGAGCCAATATCAAATCAGATTGCAGAACTAATGAATAATTTGAATATCGTAACTCAAAATTTAGCTTCAATGAGATCAGATTAACTTTTAGCATTTCAAGAGATCAATCGCAATCGGATATAATTTAAGCGATTTCAAAAACAACAAGATTAGAGAGACCAAAGCTGGTGATAGATAGGGAGAAAAGAGCTCCAACTAGAACAGAGAGAAGAGAGTGCCGACCGAGACAGAGGATGGGGAGGTGAGAGATAAAGGGGCTGGGACGGTGGGGTTAGGCAGGGGGGCACAAAGGAGAATAAATGGTAAATATTTTAATGAAGGGTATTTAGAGTATAATCACAAAAAAATTTCTTAGCTCTTGATATTAGAATCTGTGTGCTGAGTATAGCACCACCCTATTTGTAAGGATGACCTTATCTTAATGGCTTCATTTATAAAACATAACATCAACAGTTATAGAGTGTATAATACTTTCTATAAATAATATTATCATAAGTAAATTTTCTTGGTAAAAATAGACGTTACAAAGGATTATAGATATGTACAAAAGTTGCTGATATTCCTGTGATGGGGACGGTCAAAGGCTTAATTATTAATGAAAGTCATGTATCATGCATACTGATTCAAGTCAGTAGAGTATGGCTCCATAATTACAAAAATATAAAAAATTGATAATAAATTAAGATGATTTTATTTTAACATTCTTACGAACAATGTCTGAAACTGCCAATTGGATGGAACTATATATTACAAAAAAAATTACGTTGCTTTATCGCTCAAAGTTACGGATGATTGATAACATTTCCTTTTCTTTAATGTATAAACTTCTACACCACAGGTAGTGGTTTAATGGGCGGGCGGATACGGATACTCCGGGCACGGGTACGGGTACGTCTCAGGTACAGGTATGTCAGATATTTTTTTCAAAAATCATACACTATCCATTCTATATCCGTACCCATTGTACCCTTGATGGGTAGGGCGGGTACAGATTTTTTTTTTTTTGCTGTTTTTTTTCTGTTTTTTTGTTTTAGTTTTTTTTGTTGGTCTTTTTTTTTGCTGTTTTTTTTCTGGTTTTTTGTTGGTTTTTTTTTTTGGTTTTTTTTTTTTTCTGTTTTTTTCCCTTTTTTCCTGATATTTTTTTTTCTTATTTTTGTTATGTGTTTTTTTTTACTTTAAAATAATAAAATATAAATAAAAAAAAACAGAAATTAAAACAGAATTTTAAAAACAGAAATTAAAAATAGAATTTTAAAAACAGAAATTAAAAAACAGAAATAAAAACAGAATTTAAAAAACAGAAATTAAAAAATAGATTTTTAAAAATAGAAACTAAGGGTTTGGGGGGAAATTTGAATTTGAATCGGGTATAAGGGTACGGGTATGGGTAAGGGTAGACGGGTACCCGGGTACTAGGGTAGGGTAAAGTTGGATACGGGTAAGGTCGGGTACTGGTATGGTCGAGTAGGGTATAGTCGGGTATGGGTCAAAAAAACCTCGTCCGGTCCGGTTTTTGCCCCTACCCGCATACTTGATCCATACCCGGGCTCGGGCACAGGTACCCCGTGCAGTGGACACGGACAGGCAGAGTAGAGTATGCCTGACCTGGGTATTATTAATACACTAACCACAGGTATATTTATTGTATCATCATGCATCAAATATTCAACCAAAGCATGTTGCTTGACTGTTTGTATTATTTGAAGACAATAGCTTATTTATTTATAAACCGATACATTGTATTTAGTCTTGGGAATTAAATCCATCCTCTAAAAAAAGCATGACTGTTCATGATTCATGAGCCAATGACTCGCCACACATGAATAGTTTCAAGAGCGCCACAGAAGATCTAGATTCTGAAATCTGGTGGTCCAGTTGGATCGGGTTATATGGTTATTGTTTGATTTTAATTGATTGGATGGGCCAAGAGGCCCATTGAGCAGATTTGACAGGGTCAAAAAGGGTAGAATTGCGGGCCCTCTTTTTTTATAAGGAGTCTCCAGTCTTTACTGCCTTTTTCATGACATGTCAAATCAAACAAATCTCACCAATCCCTAGGTCCATACCCCTGCCTCATGCTTTTTCCTGTGCCGCTCTCCTATTCCCCTTTTGTGTAACGAGTTACCTGGTTCAGAAATTCGTAATTTGAAAATAATTTCATAGTCTTTAATTTCATTATTTAATATAATTAATTTATCATTAAAAGAAATAGTTATTAATTGAGTGAAGCTATGGTACTGTCCATCGATGTGAACCTTTGTTATTAAAGTTTAAATACACAATGTCAATCATTCAATATGATCTTTATATAACACAGTATTATATTTGATTGATTTATAATTTTTAAATCGAGTGATTTTCTACCCGTCTAAAAAATTAATAAAAAGAATGAATATATTTAATTTATTTTCAATAGAAAAGTATATTTTTTATATAAAAATTATTTTGTGAGATTCATATTGACTATTTATATTTTAAAAATAAAGACATTATTCATAGTACGGATCAATTCATATTATGCATAGTACTATAACCTTACTCTTTTAATTTATAATGCTAGTACATCAGATGGTTAATAGTTTTTGTAAAATAGATAATATTTTTTCCTAAAATTTCATTAATTAATATTGAATAAACGTGTCTTGCTCGCATAATTTGACAAACTGAAAATTAATTCGAGTATTAAAAGAGAATAGTACAAGAACGGTATGGATATTGTTAAAAATCCAATTATAATAGAATATTGGTAAATACTATCCGGATTTTCTTTTTAAAAATTTAGCAAGGCGGCTAAGTGAATTTATATTTTATTTAACAAAAAAAAAATTCAACAGATTAGTTACTTTTCATTTTAAAATATGCAATAAATATAATAGTTTGTTAGCATGTTTTAATATATTTCATTTTTCAACACGCAGAATTTTATCACTAGACTTATAGAGACACATCTGACTATTTAATATTTCCGGCATTTTTTTTTCAGATTTTAAACATGAGATTTTCCACACAAAAGTATTATCCTGATTTTTTTTTTTGGTTTTATGAGTGAGGCTATGGTAATATTCATATCATAAAACACCGTGTACTATGAACTTATATATTTATTTTTAAAGTCAAAATAATCAATTTTAACCAACAACATATATATATATATAGAGTTAGGCTGGGGTGCTATGGATAGCATAGTGGCCTCCCGTGCTACGGCTCAATATTCAAGTTTTCAAAATTCAAACGGTCAATCTGAACCGTTCATTGTTTAATCCATATTGAAATGTGCTTGGAGACCGAATTTTACATTTTTTGAAATTTTTTACTATTTATTAAGCATTTTTGAAACCGCTGTTTTCCAGTGGTGCAGAATTTTAATAAAAACAGTGATTTTGAAACCATCTTAATAAATAGCAAAAAAATTCCAAAAAATGTAAAATTTGGTCTCCAAGCACATTTCAATATGGATTAAACAATGAACAGTTCGGATCGACCGTTTGGATTTTGAAAACTTAAATATTAAGCCATAGCACGAGAGGCCACTATGCTATCCATAGCACCCCAGCCTAACTCTATATATATATATATATATACTTGCAGATAAAATTTTATAAGTTTATAATTTTTTTACTTTTTGTTTTGATTGGTAGAAAATTACTTGATTTAAAATTACAGATTTTCCATAGTTAATGATTTTTTATCCATCTAAAAAATAGTAAAATTGTCCTTAAAAATGTAAAATTGGTTTTGAAATATGTGTTCTTACCGATATTATATTTAATTGTTGAGATCAATTGTTTGAAATTTAAAAATAAATATATAAACGAATTAATTCGTAATATATTATATTAGCGTAGCCTCACAAAGTCTATGTTAAGGGAGTGGATGCTATATAGGATCATGTGATGGCCGTTAGATACGCTTGTGGGCTTGGTTATCTTTTTTCACATGGATATGTTCTTTCGCCAATTATATAGGAGACCCCACCATTCTAACATAAAATTCTTAAAATAATGAAACGACAAAAGTAAACCCCAAATCTGTCCAAAACAAGCATGGACTCTAATTTTATCTCCCTGAGATTTTTTAAATCATTGCATGCATTTTAATTTTTTTGGATTATGTTGGTACTTCATTTTAAATTTGGAGCCCTCTAATGTGAATTTAAAAAATAAGATATAAATAACAACTAAGGTACCCAAATAATGTTTTGTTGCATTTTCTATCCTGTCAATATATATATAGAGAGAGATGAGCTATGGTGCATTGCAATGCATGAATTCCCTTATGCATTGCACTATAAATCAGGGATTAAAGTCCAAACAACCGATCCGAACCGTTCATCTTTTTTTTTTATATTAATATGTGCTTGGAGACCAAATTTTATATTTTTTGGAATTTTTTTACTATTTATTAAGAAATTTTGAAAGTCACTGATCTGATGGTCCAGAAAATTTTATTGTTTTTACTATTCACAGCAAAACAACAATTTTCAAAAATGCTTAATAAATAGTAAAACAATTCTAAAAAAATATAAAATTTGGTCTCCAAGCACATTTCAATATGGATTAAACATCTAACGGTTCGGATCGGTCGTTTGGACTTTAAATCCGTGATTTATAGTGCAATGCATAAGGGGGTTCATGCATTGCAATGCACCATAGCCCATCCCTCTCTCTCTATATATATATATCTGGAAGCATTTGAGGATTTTTGATACTTTTGAACTACAATTGAATCTACAATTAAGAAAATTTAATTTTGAAGCCAAAATTCATGCAAAAATAAATTAGGCTCATTCGGTCCTCATTTGTCCAATCAAGTAATTTGGAGAAATTGTAGGCTGAATCTTGTTTATTTTGGCCTATGTTGATATTTTATTTCAAATTTGCAACATGAATCCGAACATAAGAAATTGTGAGAAAAATATCAATTTAGGTCCCAATTAAGTCTATCCCTAGATTTAATATAGGCTAATAATTAATTCCCTTACAGTTTTGATTGTCATTTCAAGAATTTTCGCCCTAGGGTTGTTTTTTTTTTTTGTTAATCTGGAACAGACTCAAATTTTAAAATAAGGGTTTGCCAATTAATTCCAAAATCTTTCTTAAAATTGAGTGTATGCTAATGGAGCTAGTCCCCATCATAGTGACAAGATACCCGAATTATACCCGTTTAATTCTTTTTTGGGGTGATGCCGAACCGAACACCGAATTTTTCGGTTGACCGAACTTTGGCCGAATTAAACCCAAATAATTCTCGAATTTTACGAACTTTTCCTGAATTTTACGAATTATTCATGAATTTTTCCTGAATTTTTCCAAGAACAATTATTTTTTTGCTCCCTTACAGGACTGAGATTTCTGATCCGGATAATTCCGAATCATTCCCGAATTATACCCGAATTATACCCGAATCATGAATTTTTGATCTCGCCAAACCGAACCCGAATAATTCATTTGCCACTATGGTCCCCATACATACAAGATAACAACATAAAAAGAAGCTTAAGTATTTTCCAAGGACAAAAAGATAAATAATAAAAAACTTCAGCCTCGTACAGAATAAATATACAATCTCTTAATAGTTTATTAATTTTTAACACTATGATAATGATCAATCCCATAATTTTCCTTTTAATTAAGACAGGTCTGAGTTTTGTTTGCCGTCATCTAAAAATTATCCCATATATGAGGGCACAAAATATCTCTTATCCCATAAAGATTACAAATCTTTGTTACATTCTTATTGTACATGCTAAAGAATATAAATTTTATATATTAGTTTAACGGATTAAATAATTTAACAAAAATTTTATTGACACTATATTAGGTCATGTTAGGTTGTTGAGTAAGATGTGAAGTAAACCACTTACTCTATACTTAAGCTGTCAAACGAAAAATAAAATATAAGCATATGAAATAAAGATAGAGTAAGTCAGGAACGAAACATAGGTGTACCGGGGGTGCTAAGCCACCCCAACTTAAATATTTTTTTATTACCAAGTATATAGAAATTGTATTATATTGTTCATTTTACATGCATAAGCCCCCCTGTAAAAATATTCAAAATTAGAGGGCTTCAATTTAAATTTTAAAAAATATAATTAAATTTATTTCTATTTGAACTAGTGGGCCTTCCGTCTTTGCGCATTGGAAGATGGCAAAAATAAAATTCTTTCCAAATTAGAAATTGCAATAAACAAATGGTATTTTATTATAGCATTGACTAATCAGACAATTCCTAAATTGAAAACAACAATTCCATATTACAAATTATAGCATCGATTCCAAAAAATAATAATGATATTATTTAGCACCCCCTATACTCAAATTCTGGTTCCGCCACTGGAGAAAGCTAAACTACGTACCTCTCTAGACAGGGTAACTTACTTCACACTTATATAGTATGTAAAGTTCATTATCATATATAGTAATTCATTTTCTAACTCTTGCTCTTATAGATATATTAATTTACTCCACACTTAAACGGCCAAACAAAATATAAAGTAGGAGTACAATGAAGTAAGTAATTTATTTATTTTTTAATTTAATCTACACCAAAACATGATCATTTATCAATATCATTACTGGTGTACCTAAAGCCATTCCACTAATAGGATCCCCTTTAGTGGAGTTATTACGTGGAAGTGCTAGTGTCGGCCAATCTCTTTTTTTCTACAGTTTACAATACTTTTGTATTGCCTCTTCTTAACTGATGTATTTATAAGGTATTTCGGGTCCTTTATAGATAAAAGATATTTTGAATTGATTAGAGTCAATAAATAAAAAAACAGATTATTCTAATATATAAATATAGAAAATATCGATTCCAATGGCTTTTGCTGTGAGCTTCTTTATTTTCTTTTTTCCAAAGGAAACCTATTCATTTTTATATATTTCACTATGAATACATATGTGTATATATATGAATTTTATAACTATTATTTGAATTCCTTCATTTCAAGGAAAGTGTCAACGGACACGAAACAGATCGGTTGGAGTAAAATGAAGCAAGTAATTTATTTATTTTTTAATTTAATCTACAACAAACCATGATCATTTATAAGGTGTCAACAAGCACGAAACAAATTAGTTGGAAGCATTTTCATACTCTTTCGTGTTATGTTATCTTATGTTAACAAAAAAACAAAAATCTATACTCTTAATTATACCTGATAAGCTAAACAAAAGAAAGCGTTACTCGTATCCATTTTATGAAATATGGTAAGGGTCAGATCATAAACAGATAAAAAAAGTGTCATTTAATAGATATATATGAATTATGAATAAAACTATGTAGTATCATTAATTATCTCCAT